>JAKCPI010001517.1:0-13660 GCA_023213315.1 Euborellia annulipes
GTTTCATGCTGCAAAAACGCCCTCCAAATTTTTAGGATTTTGACCTAAAAAAAAAATATCAACCCTTAATATTCATATTAAACCATGCCTAAATCATAATCCATTTCCCATTTAAATAACATGGGATTTTTGCACTTTTTGCAGTTTATTTTATTCCACTGAAACAAATATACCTAAAAATACCGTTAAAACATGTTCATTCACTGAATACAGAACCAAATATCCTTCCGAAACTAAAGAATGTTTGACAAAAAAATTGTAAAAATAGAAAAAGTACGATAAAAATCTTGATACTATAATTTATGAAAAAAAAATATACTTTATTTTTTATTTTCTTATCCATCTGTATGAGTTCAATTGAGATATAAATGAGAATTATGATGGAAATTAAAAAAACGATAGTTTATTATAAATACAACTTAATCTTTGAATAACTTTTAAGGGGTTGAATTTATCGAACAAAGTATTCAGACCTTTTTTGTAGAGAGTTAAATTTTCTACAAAAACATGTTTTAACAGTATTTTTAGGTATATTTGTTTTAGTGGAATAAAATAAACTGCAAAAAGTGCAAAAAATCCCATGTTATTTAAATGGGAAATGGATTAGGCACGGTTTAATATGAATATTAAGGGTTGATATGGGTCTGATATTTTTTTTTAGGTCAAAACCTTAAAATTTGGAGGACGTTTGCAGCATGAAACGCAATTTGGTAAATAACGGACATCCTAATATATATATACAGTGCTTCTCAAAAAAATTTCACCCACCGCACGCCACTGGCGTGTATCCATAGTGATCAACCACAAATTCTCTCCGAAGAATAAATATAAACAATTATTAGGAGGTTTTTAATCATAGACCACATTTTTGTATTAAATATTTATTAAAATTATATAAATATTGTACAACGTTTCGACTGCTTATTCTGCAGCCGTTATCAATTTTTCACTAACAACCATTTCAAATATAAATAATATTAATTTGGTTATTGATATATCACTATTATAAAATTCATATATTGAATAAAGATTCTCTTACCTATGTGAATTGGATATTTTATATCCTCGGAAATGGCTTTCTCTTCTTTTATAAAAGACATTTTCACAATTTTCTATTTACAATAACAAAATTAAAGATGAAAAAATTCGAATTATTATTATAAAAATAATTCATATATATTAACAATTTACATTTTTTAGAAATTGCCAGGCAAAATCAATCCCAGGGACTAAACGGGAACATAACCAACATAACGTAGTAGAAAAATGTGAGTGTTTAAAACGGGGGTTTAAAAACAAGAGAATATATATACTGCTGCCAGGGGGGGGACAAGCCTATGGAAGAATTTGGAGTGCTTTTAGAGATTTAGTTCCTATGTTCAGAATGAATTAATGAACGACAACCTTATTCTGAGATGGGGCTAGTGTCGCCTGCTTGGTTCGCGTGAGCATGCGCACTAGGCACCAAGCCTCAAATAACTGGCAAACAACAACACCCATATCGGCCATTTGTAAAAAAAAGTGTCAACAACGTGTTTCTGCTCCCTGACCAGAAGTAAAATCGATCGAAATTCTCCAAAAATACAATATCAGGTTGGTTTTTTATTTCATTCCTAATAATACTAAACAATATATATATTTTTTTTAATATATTGTAATTTTTTTTACAATTACAATTGAATGAAATAGAATTTTTTTCCTTGATTCACTCTTTTGGCATTTAAAAAAATATTAGTTTGTTTTTATATTTTTTGGCAGCATTGTCCTGAAGATAAGATGCCGCGCTGCAAAAATGGGTTTCCAGAATCAGAGAATTGAGAAAATGAATAAAACAGCACTGCTATTTTTACTGTAATAGCTGCCAAATTTCCCTTGACATTGAAAAGCGTTTATAAAGTTCATAATTATGCTCATTTACAAATGCTTTCACTTTATTTTAAATCTGAATTATATCCAAATACTGATAGATATGACATCAACCCTTATTTTTTTCAAATTTTTTTTCATAACTATATATATATTAGACATGGGTCGATACGCGATTTTGCTGTACCAGGTACTCGCTGTTACAGGTACTTGTTCATACCCGATATTTTTACCAGATATTTTTGTACCCGATACAGATTTCACTCAGCAACGCTAACTTCACATAAATACAAGTAACAGTTTCGATACGTAGTATGAAATGTCATTTTACTAGAGACTAAATTAACATTTTTCAAAGTTTTTTTCCCCTGTATTTATAAATATTCTTGACTTGAAAAATCAAAAACTCATAATTATTCAATACTAAAGAGTTTTCCAAACTGACTGAATTGACATTTTAATGTCTCCAAATTTAAAATGTCATGTTATATACTGCACTAGAAAAATAATTAACAAATTTCTTTACTAGCGAAAGAAATTTAATTTATTGAAGTTCATTATGTTTTTAAATTCACAGTTACTTGTATTTTTTTACTTTTTTAATTAATTATTTTTTTAAATAAAAAGTTTCCAAAGTAAAAAAAAACAACTTATTTATTAAAAAAAATTTTTTTTTTTTTCATTTCTGCTCTCTTTTTCAAAGAGAAGAAAAGAGAAATAATATATTAGTAATAATTAGATTTGTATTTAATTATTAGGGTAGGGCCTAGTGAGAAAAGTAGAGTAAAAAATGTAAAAATGATTCGGAATGACGTTCGGAAAAGCGCGCCAGAGCTAGCGAAATTGCCCTGTCAGGGAGAGAAGGAGACGGGGCGGGGCGTCGCGAGTTGAAGGGGTCGCAAGAGAGAAGGAAGGAATGAGAGAACAGGAGATACGAAAACTGTATCGGGTAAAGAAAAGACGCTCTAAAGTGAAAAGAAAGTATTTGATCAATGCGCAAGCGCGAGAAACCCAGTACGATCTAGTGGAGGTGGAGTGTGCCTGAGTAGCTGTTACTCAAATACCTGATATTTTTTGCTCGCACCCATTATGACAATTTGTTACTTTTTCATACCTGATACAAAATATCAGATTGATACAGTATCACCCATGTCTAATATATATATATATATATATATGGTCCAATTTTTGGACTTTTTCGAATTTTTTTCGACTCTAGTCGTAAATCGGTTACAAATAAATTTTTTGTTAAATTTTTGTTTTTTTTTTTTAATATGTTAACAAATATATTTTTTTTAATTGAATTTGTCCAGAGGAAAAATATTGTTTACTTTTAGTAATGGGAATAGTTAAAATAATAACGAATTTTTAAATTAAAATTAAAATTAAATTGTCGAGAGAATAAATAATTTTTAATTTAAAAATTCGTTATTATTTTAACTATTCCCATTACTTCATATAAATAACGAAAAATGGAGAAATTCATCAAGAATATTGTTTACTTTATTCATCTTAATTTTAATTAAATATGTATGTTTGAGTGAAACTCAATGTCTTATTGTAGGTTGACTGGGAAAAATATTTTGGTCCTTTTTATTGTTTTTATTATTTAAGAATATATTGTATATTTTTTAAATTTTAATTATAATAAATAATGTTAACTTGAAACTTTCTTTTTTTTTTATCCCGAAAAAAGACATTATGCTTTTTATTCATCCTGGAGGAAAAAACCATTAACTATTAAGATTCATTTGGGTGAGAAACCTTAAGGGAATGGTTGTATTTATTCGGGAGAAAACCCCTTATTTTTCATTTTTTTATTTAAAATTTCCCCTGGCGGAAAAACCTTTCATTTTTATATTTAAATTTTGGCGCCGAAATTACATTTCATAACCTTAATTTAAGGGGTCGCTGTATCAGATTTTTTTAAACACACCACTTTTTACTACATGATGTCCCTTCCCGTTTATTCCCTGACTGCTGCCAGGGAATATACTGCTGCTGCTACTGCTGCTTACCAGGGACTGCTTACAGAGCCTCTATGAATGGAGCGTGCGCGCCAGATTTAAATATAAATCAATGGCAATAAAAAGGTTTGTTTGTTTCAAGCCTGACGTGGATGGGCACAAGTAGCCCAAGCCCACATTTCCCCAGATACACGCCTTCCCACGCCATTGCTGTGTGAAAACTAAGATAGCCCTCAGGCTACTTGGATACTCTTGGGCTGTTCTGGGGTGTGCTTGGACTGCCCGAAACCTTACCAGACAAAGAAACTCGACTCGCACATGTTTTCCCTCTCAATTAGCATATGTTCCCGCCTACTTGTCAATAAAGTAGTAAGCCACTTTACCACCCTAAAAACCTACCTTAAGGTAGCAACTCTTCGAAGTGAACATGTGTTTTTCTAAAAAATTGTACCGCGCTAACTTGTCGCTAACTTCAATCTGTAGAACTTTCTCTTACCCTATTTTTACACCTGCTATGAATCACGTGTAAATTTGCGCGTCCACCGGCACCCTGCCGGCACCCAAAGCGAGAAAATCAAACACCTGGGAGCGGGCAAGTGCTTACCAGGCTCCGCCCACTTGCTTGAGGGGCGGGACTTGGGAGCTTGCCCATGGATGCTCAATTTTGAACCAAACACCTGGGAAATTCCCAGGGTTACCCAAGGATAGAATCAAACTAAGAGGAAGTTACCCTAATCGCCCCATCTCCGTCCTAACTCCGCCCACTTTTTCTAATCAAACGACGTTTCAAAGCACATTTTGGGCAATGGGTATCCAATGTGCATCCAATTGCAATAAACGAACAAACCTATAATTAATGATTTTTATTTTGAATTTCATATATTTTCAATATCGGCCTATGCAGGCGCGGTCCTGGAATTTTGTTTTTGATTTTATATATCTCCAGGTTACATTCAAGTTATATACATGTCATTATTATGATCATTATGGAATAAGTTGAAATCTTTTTAAAAAGCGCGCTAAAATAGACGTTTTTTTGTTTCTTTTATTAAAATTGAAAAACAGTTCTCTTTTTGAGACAAAATACTCATTTTTTTTTATTAAAAAGCCCATTTGATTAATTTTTCATATTTTAAAATAGTTTATTACAGTAGAATTCAAAAAATTTTGTTACAGATAGTATATAATTGTCCCTGTCTTTCAATCATTTGATATTCCCTGGTCCACCTGGATCTTGCAAGCTGTATCGATACATCGTTTCTCATTTCAAGGCATTCTATTCTTCCGAATTCTTTCTTCCATACAATTTGTTTGTCAAATCACTATATATTTTTAATTTTTATAAGATAAATATCCCTTTTTGACAAATCATTTGGAATAAGAATGAAATATTGAAAATTATAATTAAGAAAAATGGTTAAAAACGAGAGCAGCCCAAAATACTCATTAATGGGATATCATTATTTCCACGGATTGCCCCAAGAAGATGAAGAACGGTATGAACAAATTTTTAAAAGTCTTGATATAGATGGAAATGGAAAAGTGGATATTCATGATTTAAGTGTAGCTTTAAAAGAATTCGGTGTAGATCACAAATATGCTCAGGTATTTATCTATTTTTTTTATTACTTCAAAATAACATCTTTAATTTGTAAATCATTGTTTCAGAAATTTTTAGCCCAATCTGACCAGAATCAATCAGGAGATATTAGCCTAGCTGAATTCATTCATTATTTAAAAGAACATGAAAAAAATTTAAGACTAGTCTTTTCACATCTTGATAAAAATAAAGATGGTACTCTATCATTTTTTAAAATATAATTTTTACTTTTTTTCTTTATATTAACTTTTTCACTTTTTTTTAGGGAAAATTGATAAAGAGGAATTAATTAAAGCATTCAAAGATTTAGGTGTTGATATTGATACGAAGGAGGCAACAAATTTGGTCCAAAGGTAAAAAAAGAAAAACATATATATGCACGTTTATTTTATTTTTTTTATTTATTGATAATCCTTGGTTATTGGTTTATTATGTTAACAACCGGAGTGTATGGATATTTTCTTTTTAAAGTACATAAACCTGGAATAAATTGTTTTTCTCTTAGCTAATTGTGTTGAAATAACTAAATTTTAGAATTATAATTTTAATTGATTGATGAGGAATTTAATAGTCTGCCTTTATTATAAGAATCATCACGTGGCTGAGAGGTAGTGATTTATATTCAAAAAAAGGAGTGTGAGTTCGGAGCACATGCTGATGAATATTTATTTAAATCATTTAAAATCAAATAAATTTGTCTGAATCCATTACAAATCATATTAAAGTAAAGTAATCCTATCAAAAAGACTTGAAAAAATAAAACAAAAAAGAATTTTTTAACTAAAGAATTATATATATATATCATGTGTTAATCATAAAGTAATAATGAAAAAGATAAAATCGAATATTTATTATTTCAAATGAACGAAAAAGCAAGGTACCGCCGGAAGTCGCACCACGGATCTTCCGATGTGTACCATCTATTGCAATAATATTGAGAATAAAGCCCGGCAGTTAGGCAGCCCAAATGGCACACGTTCACTAATATATTACAAAGATAAATTTTTTAGGTAATAAAGGCCGATCGCCCAATTGCCTGCTTTGAAAAAGATATTTCTTAGATAGACCAGCTGCCATTTGGGATGCCTAACTTCCGGGCTTTATTCTCAATACTATTGCAATAGATGGTACTTAGTATGCCCTACGAAACAATTTTCGAACATTCTCTTTTTTTCGATATAGACTCCTTTTAAATTGATACAATTAATCCAGAGAGGTTTTAACACTTCCAAATTAGTAGTCAGCCTCTAGATTAGCGCGTTTGGTGCCGCAAATATTGGATCCTTTAGAAGATCAACAACCAGAAAATATAATTCCTCAGCAACTTTTTCAGACGCTCAAGCTGATTTGGGTCGCGGATTAAATTTTCTACATTCTTTTTAAATAGTGTAAACTTTTTCGGAGGGGGGCTTTTTTGAACCACCATCAAATGATCTTGAATTACACTTGAAAACATCCTTATTTCATACAATTTACTATTGTTTTCTAATTTTTTTTTGAATATTTTCATTTTTTTTTTTTTTTTTTTTTTGAAAAAATCTATCTATAGGCCTATTCATTTAAGTTTTTTGAACAATTTTTTTTATTAATAAATTAAATCCATTAAACTCTTGGTTTTTAACTTTTCTTTTTGATTTCTAATAATGAATGTGTCTTTTATACTAATTTATTATTTTCTTTTATTTTTATTATTTCTAATTTTGAATAATTTTTCTTGATTTCACGACTATTAGTCTTCACATATTATCAATCACCTAAAGAATTCTCCACTGATGGATGCTTAAACATATAATAAAATGCACATGGCTATGATCATTCAAATGATCTTTTTAGGCTTTTTAGGTGAGCAGATGCAAAGCATGACCTTTAATTGTGACTTTATTTAGTTTCCCTATTAATATATTAAACCCTCTTTCCTATGATAGCTTAATTTTAGATACATTTTTCAAATATGAAAAAAATAGGAACTTATTAATATTCATTTCTTGCAGCAATAAAATCACAAATTCTTGTCTGACGGAAGTAGACGACTAAATTTGTCAATTCTCCTTTTCAATTTCCTATTCTTGTAGTGGCAAATAAGCGTTTATTTGGGCGTCTGCCAAAATTATACAAATAATATTTAGATGGTAATGAGGAGAAACATAAACTTGTGGGGGTTCCAAAAAAATGTATAAAGTTTTTTTCAACCAAATTTTTTTATTATTATTATGGGAGTTTTTAATTATAGACTACATTTGGTATTAATTATTTTTTGAAAATATAAATAATGTATAACGTTTTGACTACTTATTCTGCAGTCGTTTTCAAGTACTGTGCACTTGCTCTGATTTAAGTGAACGAACCAAATTTTTTTCTTTACCTTAACCGTCTCGAATTTTATTATCCTTAAAATGATCGATCCTCATTACAACATTTTGTACCTGATTTAGAGGGCATAGAATTGCCATGCTCAAAAATCTGACTCCCAGGAAATTTCTACGCCCATGCTAATAATAACAAATCCTTTATCTGAATTCACTAAATAATTATAGTTGCTGACATTTCAAAAATAGAACATATTGTGACAATTGAGAACAAAAAAGCTTTGCATCCAAAGAATTTGTGTTTTATTGCCTTCTTTGATTAGAATTCTAGACTCACCTTCTTGCTCCTTTATTTAACGAATATTAATATAGCCTATATGCTAATATCTTCCATGTTCATTTTATCAATGAATTGTAATTTCTTTTTAGAATGGATCAGGATGGCAGTTTGAATATTAGCTTTGATGAATGGCGAGATTTTCTTCTCTACGCTCCAAGTACTAATATAATCGATTTGATTCATTTTTGGCGTCATGCTACGGTAAGTCATTTCTTTTATTCTTTATAGTACTGTTTTTCTATGAAGTTCTACTCCCATTTGGTATTTTGTTTTTATGACTATAATGTCAAAAGTGGTAACAAATTTTTACATTGAACTATAGTAACAATTTTAGGTATTTTATTTAATGATAAGTACATTTTACAAAATAAGTACTGACTTCTTTTTTTATGCACACACACACACACACACACTAGCGGTTCCAGGAGGGGGGGTGGGGCAGTCCCCTCCACGAGACAGAAAAATATTATGATTTTAATCGTGCAAAAGATTTATATTAATGTTAATTTGGATACGGACCTAAACTCCACTCCTGAACATTGCCTCTCTTACACCATCCTTTTAACAAAATCTTTGGCTAGAAAAAAGCTACGTCTTTACAATGGAAGTTATTTACTGGTAACTGCATTAATTATTTTTTTGTTTTGAAATAAACGACTAAAATAATATTTTTTCTTTTCATTAATGATCATTAATAAAAAATTATGAAAAAATATTGTTACTTTGGGGTTCATGCAAACTTACACTAGTTTGCATGCTTATTATGTAACCAACTGAACCATCGGCCGATAAAAAGTTTTTTTTTATTAAAAACACTCACACTTTTTTCCCACTCACACTCAAATTCACACACACATACACACAGTCTTTAGGCAACTTTTGGGTCATTTAAGACTTTAAACTAAACTCGTATGTTTGGTATCCAAATGGCTTAAATAAAATCTTCGGACTGCCTGGGGGTCCGAACCCGCGACCCTCGGTATAGAAGATTAGCACGCTAACCCCTACACCAAGCCCGAGGGCATATAAAAAGTCGTTAGTATGAGCAATCCCTAAGTGTGGAAGGGTTGGAAAACGCTATATTAAACAATGAAACAAGAACTTTCTTCACTTTGAGGCTTGGAGTAGTTAGTACCACGTCTACCCTGTATACCAAGGGTCAAGGGTTCGGACCCCAGGTAGTCCGATGATTTTATTTAAGCCATTTGGTATCCAAATGGCTTAAATAAGAATTAGTAGAATCCTGAGTTAAATAAGAATGCCTGGACCCGAATATATATATTTTCATAATACCGGTTATCGTTTAAAGTCTTATTTGGCCTAAGTTGCCGAAAAGACCGTGTGTATGTCTGTGTGAATGTGAGCAGGGCCGGAACTAGGAGATTTTTTAGGGAGGGGGGGCAAATTTAATTTGCCGCTCCCTCCTTAAAATTGTTTATACAAAATTCATATCATTTTACCTTTATTTTTTTTTTTTTTACTTGTTAAAAAAAGCTTGTTAAAAAAAAAACTTCACCTCTACTCTACTGGACCGGAAAATTATAAATAAAAATATTTTCAGTTGAGAGTCATGATAATTTTATTATTATGTACGTTTGATTATAAATTAAATTTACAAAAATAATAACTCTAATATATAATCTACAAAAATGTCTGAAAGATATTTATTAATAGAATAAAGAAAGATAAATAATTTTAGGTTAAAAAATATAAATAAATATTCATCATTGCAGCAGGTGTCAATAAACAAACCACTTTAATTTCTTCTAATGTTTTTTTATCTTTGTCATCCGTTTTGGGCCTGGGTGGAGGTCGCTCAAGTGGAAACAAATCCCAACAAAGAATGGAAAATTCAGATGAACCTGAAAAAGAAGAACCCTTCTCAATCCATTCGGTAGCTAATCAAATATATCATCTTTATTACCATAAACGGGGTGTGACATCAGATAAACAAAAAAAATATAATTACTCTTTGAAATTCATGCTCATCCATGAAATCAATTTTGAAAAGGGTACCATACCTTCCTCCTCTATAAATCAATCGGTAAAAATTATAATATTTACATTTAAAATATTAAAAACTAAATTAAGAAAAAAAAATTGGAGTATTTTGCTTAAAGCGGTAAAGCTAGTTTACAAAAAATTCGAAATTCCAATATAAACATTTTTTGCTTTTCAAAAATAATTCAATTATTTATGAAGTTTAGGCTTTCATAGTTATTATCATTAATAAAAAGAATTTTGTTTTCTGTTTAACTGTGGTAACATAATTCGCAAAAATTAATGTGTAATTTTTACAAATAAACCGCAGTTAAGCGAAAAACAAAATTCTTTTATTAATTAATTAGATATTTGATGATGGAGTTTAAAGAAAAACAAGAAAAGTGCTTTGTTTTCACAGCTGAAATGATAATTTTTTTTTTACTTTTCTGTGAGATCTCAAATGCTCAGTCACTGTTTTCGTTTCTAATATTACATATTGCCAGCAGCCCTCTGAGGATGGCCTAGACCTGGGGCCGAAATGTCAGCCCTGAGGAGACTAGGCTAGGCGCGTAATAGCATCCAGGGCTGAGTAGCTCGTAAAAGAGGCAATAAAAGCAGTCAGTTCGATATCGAGATTTCAGTCAAGATGTTCCATTTTTATTCGACTGGCTGCTAATGCCCGCCTAGCTTAATTTAAATAAAATCGGCTGCAAAAGTCTTGTTTTTTCTCTAGTAACATCACCATAAAGCCTTCAGCTCTTGGTCAATTGAAATAATTTTAATAATATAATATAAAATTGAAAATGTATTTTTTCAAGGTTCAGCCAGCGCCCCAAGTACCTCATGTGATTGAGAGTGGACCCTTGAGCTTAATTAACAAAACCAATATTTTTAAAATAAATAAATCATCTTTTTACTTTCTCTGACCTATATATGAAATATATAGAGAGAAAGTATTGTTTTTCTTTTCATGCAACCCTTGGGAAAAGTCTACTTTTAAAGCAACACTTCCGACGGCAAAGCATTTTGGTTGCCTAAGCTCAAGGCTCTACTCTCGATCACATCAGACACTTGGGGCGCCGATTGTACTATTCATATGTTTTCGATTATTTAATCTTTTTTAACATTTCCATCTTTTATAAAAAGAATGAAATAAATTTAACTTTGGCTCTCGCCCGTACAGTACAACAATTTTAAAACACAAATTTCTGTTTAATTTGTGTTATAAAATTTTTTTGTTTATTATTAATTACAAAGATTTTTTTAATTAAATTTAAAATGTCTCTACACAAATACACAACAATAAGAAAAATAGAAAGATTAACCCAATGGGCTCCGATGATTTTATTTAAGCCATGTGGATACCAAATGACTTAAATAAGAATGCCTGGACCCCAATAAATATATATTAATAAATTATGAGTAGTTTAAGTCTTAAATGGCCTAAGTTGCCGAAAATACTGTGTGTATGTGTGTGAATGTGAGAGTGATTGGAAAAACCAAAGGGCTGGGTGAATTCATAAACTTACTGAATTTAGTTTTTGTCCACATCATATAGGAATTATTTTATTTTAGCAGGAAATTATTTCCTTTGGAACTTTCTCTAAAAAAAAATATTAAATTATTAAAATGAAATAAGTTAATTAAAAATTTATTTCGCGTAACTTTCATGTTTTTAAGAATAAAAAAAATTTAAAACGTCACTATAATACACTATGAATGTTTTTATTCTATGACGTCAAAATGACGTACAAAGAGTTAGAATCGACCTTGCTTAACATTGCTTTCGAAATCATTAGTTTCTTTTTCTTATAGCCAATCACTTGGCATTCTCAAATGGGCTTGTCCAAACATTGACTGGTAACTAACTTCCCCCTCCCCTATCCTCCCCCCCTCCTACCTTCCCACTTTTACACCTTTTACTAGTAATCATTCATTCCCTATCATTTTTTATTAAAAGCTTTTGACTTTTTTTACTTTGGAATTTGAACTTCGATTAATAAATGGGCGAATGTGGAAATTCTTATCGTGTTATCTTATCTTGATGAATTAAGAATGACAGTGAAAAAAATTAATTTACGTCAATAAGTTTTAATTGTATCTATACACCTTTAATTTTCTTTACTTTTCTTTTTTATATTAATATATATATATATATAGGCCTACTTCTCTTCTCGTTGTTAATCATGAATTTTAGGGAATAGAATTCGAAGTGATTCTATCTAGTCTTCGCTCTGGTAAATCGTGGTTGCCATTCTCTTACTCACAAGATATAAGCCCCTAATAAGTGAAATATAAGAATTTAGGTATTAGTAATTAGTCAGTATTTTTTTTTTTATGAAACATGATCCGAGCGACTTTCTTCTCCCTTCTCCTCACTTCTCTTCCCAAATGAATAATATTTTAAAGAATTTTTCTAATTTCTTTGTTTAAAATTTTAACACTATATTTTTCTTTCTATTAATATTCATGTCAAAAATTCGATTCGAGATTTTGACGGACATGTTTTGAGGTTCCCTGAATCCAAAAAAGTGGCTTCCGCGACATGGTCTGTTTGTTTGTCTGTCTGTCTGTGAAGAAAATATCTCTAGAACGAAAAGAGCCAGGAAGTTGAAATTGTATATTTAAGCTAGGCACTCCCATGGGTCTTGACACTAAGCTTTTGAACAAAATCGACCAAAGAGTACTCCAAGTACTATCCAAGTAGTACTTTACTGATGCACTTTTTCAGTATTTTCCATTTTCTCAAAATTAGAGTACAATTAAGATAGAGTAGAGCAGGCCTTTTTAAGAAGAAACAAAGTGTTAGGTTTTCATTGACGCTAAGTGTAAAAAAAAAAATTGGTTTATGAATTTCATTCAATATAGTTAGAGCGAATTTTAAAAAATCCAAAAAATCTGAAAAAGTAAAGTACTAGTACTTTATTCAAAAGCTTCGTGTTACGTACCAGGGGATTCCTAACTTAAATATAAAAATTTCAACCTCAGCCAAAGAGTACTAGTACTTTACTGATGTACATTTTCAGTTTTTTTTTTTATTAAATTGACTCTAACGATTTTGATTGAAATTCAAAAATCAAATATGCTCTTAAAGAGAATGTATAAGTCTAAATGCAGAAAAAAAAGTTAAAAATAAAAATACTTTCTCTCTATATATTTCATATTTAGGGTAAGAGAAAGTAAAAAGGACAATCCGCCATTCTATTTTTTTCTTTTTCTCCCTATTTGATTGGTTATTTCAACTAACCAATAACAAATAAATCTATTTAATTATTTTATGATTTGGGAGGAGTTAAATAAAAGAAATAATTTTTTTTTTTCCTTTTTTTTACGCCTTTTATTTTAAATCCCTCCCTCAATCATAAAAAAAACTAAAAGACTAACTTTAATGGTCTGTTTATTAACCAATCACAATTTGTTTTTGCCTTTTTATTTTTTTCCTTGTTTCTCAAATGTATTTCACATTGAATCCATTCCAACAAAATCGGCCAAAAGTACTAGTACTTTACTGATGCACTAACGATTATATTAATACTCAAATATCAATTACCCTTTAGATGCTCTTTAAGATGTATATTCTTATTTTGCTCTCAAATTA
>JAKCPI010001518.1:0-15773 GCA_023213315.1 Euborellia annulipes
AATTATATACATCAGAGATATATACATTTTTATCGCCTCTTTTTGTAGGGTCTAAATTATTATTTTTTTAAATAAATGAATGATCTTTCACATAGAAAAAATTCGTCCATTTATATGGTAATATAACTAAGAGGGGACCAGTCCATAAAAGTGATTGACCTAATTAATTATACCAATATATGGGTCCTAATAAATTAAATTGCTATCTATATAATAGTAGCACCACGTTTAGTTTATATGTGGAGTTAAGATGCATCCTAATTTCAAAAAACTCCCGGCTTTCTCTGGGCCTGGAAGGCCCTATATTACTTTTCCCTATCTCACTTTTTTGGGTTGGGGACTCCTTTCTCAGGGGCAGGGGGGCGTCCTCGGGATCCCCCCCAAGTTACGCCCATATTTATATTATAGAAAAAAAGCTTATTTAGCATTGTCTGATAAAAACCAAAAATTTACCATAGATTTATAATTAAAAATTTAGTTTTTTTTCTAAAGTTTCATAATGATTGGCAGAGAAATAAATAAAATATTGACTATTTTGTAAATCGAGTTTTAAAATTCGTGTAAGAAGAGAGGCGCTTCATGAACCGGTCTCTCTAGATATTTAAAATTTAGGATAACTAATTGCAAGTAAAAACCTTGTGTATTTTGTTGAAAAAATCCACTTTAACCATATAACTTTGTTTATTGTTTAAATGCCTTATAGGCCTATATAAATACTATTTTACTCAAGCTGTTTTTATATTTTCCAAAAAAAAATGAAGATATTTTTACATAAAGAAACAGAACAATAATATATCAGGGGGGGGGGGGGTTGGGGGGGGGGGGGGTGGGGTGGCAAAAGGGTGGAAAAGGTGCAGGGCCAGAGTTGGGTTTTATACACAATTTTGCAGTTTTATACAAAAATTGGCGGATAAAACGTGGATAAAATGTGTAAAACTTGGATGTGCAGGCGCAAACCCGACGAGAAAGGAAGCTCAAATAAAATTTCATTTTTCAATTATTAACATTTTGATTATTATTATTTACTAAACAAAAAGCAAACAACATCGTTAATGCTTTAGAACATTATAAAATATGAAAAGCTTTTAAGCTGTTTTTTCAGGGGGGAGGGGATTGGTTTTTTACAGTTTTATACCTTTTATACATCGGCCTAGTTTTATCAGCGATAGTTTTATACATGTATAAAACTGTATTTTACTCGGCGGGATAAAACTTGCCAACTCTGTAGGGCTGAGTCAATTCACGAATGACGTCACATTGCGCCTCTAGCGCCAACTATAGTCTGTTTTTTCAGTTATGACGAGTTTGACAGCTTTCCCATCTATATCTATGAATTTCTGTAAAATTGTTAGAAAATCGTTTTAAAAATAATCCTTATGATTTTTTTTTAAATTATAATAATTAATATATTGTAGTTATCTTTATATATTTTTAAATAAAAATGGCGGTACCTCCAGCAGCTCTAGTTAATAGAAATAAGAAGCATTTTATGGGAGTTCCTGCTCCTTTAGGTTATGTTGCTGGTGTTGGTCGTGGGTAAATAATTTCACATTTCTATAAAATAAATGTATATAGTAATAATATAATTAATAATTATTTTATTCTTTTACAGTGCCACAGGATTTACAACACGTTCTGATATTGGTCCAGCCAGAGACGCTAATGATGTCTCGTAAGTATTTTTCTTATTTTTACTATTTTGCATTTAATACATTTTTTTAAATATTAATTTCAATTTTTTAGTGATGATCGTCATGCACCGCCTAATAAACGAAAAAAAGGACAACAAAAAGAAGAGGAAGAAGATGAAGATGAGGATTTGAATGATTCAAATTACGATGAGGTATGTTGTGAGACAGGGAGGTCCATTTAAGCCATACATTTTAAATATATAGGCTTTGTTTAATTATTTTTTTTATGCTTTATATATTTCTAAATTCTTTTTGTAATAAAATTAATAAACTGGTTAAGGTTAAAGAACGATTATTTATTTAGTGTAAAGGAAAAACATTTGGTAAACAATAAAGGTAATAAAAACAATAACATGAGTGATCAAGTCTACTGCAGTGAACAAAGTAGATAACATGTATATGAGATCAATTTATACTTGACAAAACTCCTCCTCTTTGTTCACTGTGTCGACCTAATTGACAAAGAGGCTCTGTTTTTAATAAATTTCTCTTTTTGAAGAGGTTTCGTCAAAATGTCTGCAAGTTGTTCTTCTGACGCAATATATAAGACCTTAATTTCACCTTCTTCTTCACGTTCACGAATAAAATGGTACTTGATGTCTATGTGCTTTGTTCTTTTATGATATTCAGGGTTTCTTACAAGTCTGATGACACTTTGATTGTCTACGTAGAGCTTGGTAGGACCTTCAGGTTGAATCCCTAATTCATTAAGTAAAGTCCTTAGCCATGTGATTTCCTGAGATGCTTCGGATGAGGCAATATATTCGGACTCAGTGGTTGACTTACTGACACATTTTTGTCTTTTAGACGACCACGAAATGGGACCTTTATTAAAAATTGTGATATAGCCGGTAGTTGATCGACGAGTATCAAGATCGCCTGCGAAATCTGCCTCTGAAAAAGCAATTAACTCACACTCACTCTTGCTATAACAAATTCCAAAATCTTGTGTAGCCTTCAAATATCTAAAGACTTTCTTGTCTTTTTCTTCGTACTTTTTCTTACCTTCGACAAAATCCAATAAATTTTCTGCTCTAAAAACTATTTCCATCTGGTATTTCCACAACTGAAAATTGGTTCCGTCGAATTTCTGAATATTAAATGTCTTGAATTTGTCCATCATCTTCCTTCACTTTATTTTCTTTTAAATAAGCGATACCTGATGTAACTATGTTCAAGAACACGGAAAAGTATTTCTTCTTTAAAAATAAATGCCTGAGCCCATAACCTTTTGTAATAAAATTAATAAACTGGATAAGGTTAAAGAACGATTATTTATTTAGTATAAAGGAAAAACATTGGGTAAACAATAAAGGTAATAAAAACAATAACATGAGTGATCAAGTCTACTGCAGTGAACAAAGTAGATAACATGTATATGAGATCAATTTATACTTGACAATAATTCTATTATTTTTTAACAGTTTTCAGGTTATGGTGGATCTTTATTTAGTAAAGATCCTTATGACAAAGATGATGAAGAAGCCGATCAAATTTATGAAGCTATTGATAAGCGAATGGATGAAAAACGAAAAGAATATCGTGAAAAAAGATTAAAAGAAGAATTAGAAAGATATCGTCAGGAACGTCCAAAGATCCAACAACAATTTAGTGATCTTAAAAGAGGTAATTTATTATTTGAAGCCACAATAACCCAAACAAGACATAATATGCGTCTAGTGCAGTGGTTCCCCAACCTTTTTTGGCCCATCGCCCCTTTCTGGAGGTTGTCTATCACCTATCGCACCCCTTTTCATTTTCATTGCATGATTTAAAATTTTTAACAAAAAAGTACTTTATTTCAAAGTGAATCACTCAAGTTCCTCAGAGAACGTTTTCTTTTTCAAAGTGAAAAATCTGGTGTGACTGGCGCACAGCACACAACTTTCTCTTACCTTCGGTAATCGAAAGTTGTGTACTGTGCTTGTCACACCAGATTTTTTGTGTCGACATGTATTTAGTTCCCGGCAGTAGGGAATATTTGAATTCAGATGTAAAATTTATAAGTATGGGAAAATATTTATATTTTGTAACCATGGCAACCATTTTTCCTATCTTTCCTATGAAGCACAAGAGTAAAGTGTGCTTCAAACAATTTTGAGGGCAAAACGAGAATATACATTTGAAAGAGCATCTAAAAATAATTGATTTTTGAATTTTAATCAAAATCGTTAGAGCGAATTTTGAGAAAATCGAAAAAAACTGAAAAAGTACATCAGTAAAGTACTAGTACTCTTTGGCCGATTTTGATTAAAAGCTTATTTTTCCGGTCCCGGGAGGTATTTAACTAAAATATAAAATTTCAACCTCATAGCAAAATTCCTTCATGCTTAAAATTGAACACACACCCACCCACCCACCCACACACAGACAGACCATGTCGCGAAAACCACTTTTTTGGATTCAGGGGACCTCAAAACGTGAAGATCCATCAAAATCTCGACATCGAATTTTTGACATGAATCCAATACTTTCTCTCTATATATATATTACATATATACATAGGTAAGAGAAAGTAAAATACAACACCTGCAGAAATATTGACTGAAACGTTGAAATTTTCAAATATGAGTAGGATGGAAGCCAGGAAAGAAATCAGACAAAAATTTAATCAATCTTTATCTAATTTTTAATTTCGATTGCCGACGTTTCGGACGCAAATCGCGCCCTTCCTCAGGACAATCGGTAGTTAGTAAAATTAGATAAAGATTGATTAAATTTTTGTCTGATTTCTTTCCTGGCGTAACCTTTTAAAAATGTAATAATAATTTTATTTTTATGAAGAAAATAACAAAAATGGATTTTTTTTCGGTCAATCTTTATTTAATGAAAACAAAAATGACAAAAATTAAAAATTATTAATCAATTCTAGATTGGGACGTTTCAATTCTAGATTAGAATTATCTTCAGACTATTTTATTTTTATGTCAATATTTTTTCCTCTTCTTTCCTGATCATCCTGTAAATAGGAGATTTTTTCTCTTTAATTTATTCTTTTAAATTTTAATTAACTCTAATAATTTTTCCCCCTTTGAATACTCATCGCCCCCCGCTTATTTATGCCCCCTGATATCTCAAATCGCCCACTTGGAGGCGATCGCCCCCAGGTTGGGAACCACTGGTCTAGTGTCATTATGCTAAATTTTATTTTTTTAATTTTCCTCATTCTCCTCTACAATCCCCATATTTATGCTTTATATCTTCATAATCGGATTTATTAATAGAGGGTAGCACCAAATGAGAAATTGCAGCTATAGTATCAGCATATATATACCGGTATATAAATATATATTTACTGGCTATCAGTTTTTTGAGTTTTGTCATTCCTCAATCTTAATTTCGCGCTCTGCGAGATCGGTTAATTTTGAAATTAAAGCTTACACAGTTGTTTTTAAGTAAAAATACTAGTTTTTCGGAAAAACTATATACCGTAAAACTGACTAGACCAGGACACTTTTGTACTCTTTTTAGGTTCTGCTACCTTCCCATCATAAGTATGACCAATAAGCATATAACCATTGTAAAGTGTGTACTTTATTCATTATATCTATGACCTCTTTGGGTTCAAAAATAAAAAAATAATTAAGTGTCCGGGTCAACCTCCATGATCGGTATTGACCCGGACACACATTTACTGAACTCTTTAATCGGCAAACTAACCTTTCTATTACCTAGTCGGAGGGTGTTTTCAAACCAGTGACTGTTTTCTAACCACTTACAAAGACATTCCTTAATTTATTAATGGCTGGGGGAAGGGTTAGGTATCAAATTGTAAAACTTGCAAACTTGCATGTCTTTTTTGCTGTTTTATTTTGTTTCAAATAAAAATACACAGCTAATCTAAAAATTGCACCTACAACTGAAATATTTAACTTGATATTTCCAAATATTTCGGAGAAATGGAAACTAATGAAAATTTAGTGTTTTCTTTTCATAAATACCAACTTCAGAAACACCACTTAAGGAGAATATTACATATACACAAACATATGGACCTTTGTTATGAACAAAAATTATAATCCACTCCCTCTAAAACCAGATCCTGACCCGCGCCTAATTTCTATGCCAAATTTTATTAAAGTCGCTACTTAGAACCCCGTTTCCATCGATTGTAAGATTAATTTGCAAACACGTAATAAATCTCGAACTTCTACAATACTTATGAACATAATGATTATACATAAAAAAACATTTAAGTCCATTGCAGGCATAAAAAGATATACTTAATTTAAAAATGAACTTAGAAACTACTTGGTTAAATCCTCCTTTATTTTTTTATTTCTCCATTCAGGTCTTACTGGTGTAAGTGAAGATGAATGGCGTAATATTCCTGAAGTAGGCGATGCCCGAAATAGAAAAATGCGTAATCCAAGAGCAGAAAAAATTTACTCCTCTGCCAGATTCAGTTCTTGCACGAAATTTAGGAGGTGAATCAAATACATCAATTGATCCAAGTAGTGGCATAGCCTCTGCTTTTCCATCCGGATTTAATACACCAGGTAAATAAATAATTATATAATATTACATTATTAATTATATTTTTCCTCCCAAAATGTTATATACAAAATTAATTAATAAAAAAAATTGATGAAAATTTTGCATTTTTCTTTCACAATTAATTAAACAATATTTTATTATTTCATATTTTCTAGGAATGCTCACTCCAACTGGTGATTTGGATTTATGTAAGATTGGCCAGGCAAGAAATACATTGATGAATGTAAAATTGAGCCAAGCCTCGGATTCCGTTGAGGGTCAAACAGTCGTCGATCCTAAAGGATATTTAACCGACCTTCAATCGATGATTCCTACTTATGGAGGAGATATCAAGTAAATAATTTTAATTTTTCTCTTATTTAACATATTAAAATTACTAGATAGGATTTGCTGGCTGTAAAATATATTTGAACTCTTTTTTTTTTTTATTGTTCTTATTTCAAATATATTGTTTTCTTTCTTTGTTTTTAATAAAATGCTTTTTTTTTTTTTTAGTGATATTAAAAAGCTCGTCTTCTATTGAAATCAGTTCGAGAAACAAATCCAAATCATCCACCTGCTTGGATAGCTTCTGCAAGATTGGAAGAAGTCACTGGAAAAGTTCAAGCAGCAAGGAATCTTATCATGAAAGGATGCGAGGTAATTTTTTATCTTCTTAATCAGTTTTTGATATCCTATTTTTACTAAAATAAATTTTATTTGATTTTTTTAGGAGAATCTAAAGTCTGAAGACCTTTGGCTGGAGGCTGCTCGATTACAACCTCCTGATACTGCAAAGGGAGTCATCGCCCAAGCAGTTCGTCATCAGCCTCACTCAGTTCGCATTTGGATCAAAGCTGCTGATCTTGAAACCGAAATCAAAGCCAAACGACGTGTCTATCGGTAACTATATTTTTTTTAACTTCATTTTGGAGCAAGTAATAGAATTTCCTATTAATTAATTAAATTGTTTCAGGAAAGCCCTGGAGCATATTCCGAATTCTGTTCGACTTTGGAAGGCCGCTGTAGAATTAGAAGAACCCGAAGATGCGAGGATTCTTCTTTCCCGAGCTGTTGAGTGTTGTTCAACGAGCGTTGAATTGTGGCTTGCTTTGGCTCGTTTAGAAACCTATGAAAATGCTAGAAAAGTTTTAAATAAAGCCAGAGAGAATATTCCTACTGATCGTCAAATTTGGACTACGGCCGCTAAATTGGAAGAGGCGAATGGCAATAATCATATGGTTGAGAAAATTATTGACAGGGGTGAGAATTATCAAAATCTTTCTTTACACTTTTATTTTTTTGCTTTTTACTTTCTCTTACCTATGTATATATGTAATATATATATAGAGAGAAAGTATTGGATTCATGTCAAAAATTCGATGTCGAGATTTTGATGGATCTTCACGTTTTGAGGTCCCCTGAATCCAAAAAAGT
This sequence comes from Euborellia annulipes, assembly GCA_023213315.1. NCBI lineage: Eukaryota > Metazoa > Arthropoda > Insecta > Dermaptera > Anisolabididae > Euborellia > Euborellia annulipes. The sequence goes on from JAKCPI010001518.1 coordinate 7,605, forward strand.
GGTTTTCGCGACATGGTCTGTCTGTGGGTGGGTGGGGTGTGTGGGTGTGTGGGTGGGTGTGTGTTCAATTTTAAGCATGAAGGAATTGAGCTACGAGGTTGAAATTTTATATTTAAGTTAAACACCCCCCGGGACCGGAAAATAAGCTTTTAATCAAAATCGGCCAAAGAGTACTAGTACTTTACTGATGTACTTTTTCAGTTTTTTTCGATTTTCTCAAAATTTGCTCCAACGATTTTTTTTTTAATTCAAAAATCAATTATTTTTTAGATGCTCTTTAAAATGTATATTCTCATTTTGCGATTGAAATCTTCTGAAGACCACTTTACTCTTGTATTTCATAGGGAAGATATGAGAAATGGTTGCCATGGTAACAAAATATAAATATTTTCCCATACTTATAAATTTTACATCTGAATTCAAATGTACCGTACTGTCGGGAACTAAATATATTTCGACACGAAAAATCTGGTGTGATAAGCACAGAACACAACTTTCGATTACCGAAGGTAAGAGAAAGTTGTGTGCTGTGCGCCAGTCACACCAGATTTTTATCAAATTATTTCTAAAGTTTGTGATTAATATTAACTAGATGAAAATTTAAAGAGGCTGCGTTAATAACTTTATATTAGATATTTGGTAATTGCATTATACAATATTTTAATTTTTTTCATCTTTCTTTTCTTTTATTAAAGCAATTGCATCACTCAGTGCAAATGGTGTTGAAATTAATCGAGAACAATGGCTGAAAGAGGCCATCGAAGCAGAAAAAGCTGGATCTGTTCATACTTGTCAAGTGCTTATTCGATCTATCATTGGTGTCGGAGTGGATGACGAAGATAGAAAACACACTTGGATGGAAGATGCTGAAGGGGTAATTTAAAATTTATTATTTTATTTACTGTTCCATAAAAAGAGTTTAAAAATTTCTTTTTTTGTTACGATCAAATTTTTTGCCTAATAACGTTGTTTAAAGGCGGCTACACACATAACTGCAAACATGACAACCATGCACGTGCAATCTTTTTGTTCAAGCAAACTGTATGATATATTAATTCATTTAAAATGAAATATTAATATTTATTGTGCCTCTGTTTAAAGCAAGTGAGGATTTCTTGTTATCTTCGTATAAATAACTTTCGGAGTTTGACAGCTTTAGGTTAATTTTCGGCATAAGCTGTTGCTTGCACAAGCATGCTTGTGCCGTGTGGTGCCGAAGGGAATTTCTGCATGCTGATACAAAAAAGATTTCACATGCATGTTTGTCAAGTGTGCAGTTACGTGTGTAGCCGCCTTTATGTATAATTTGGCAAATTACTGGTAAAGAGCTTTCAATGAAAAAGAAAAAAAACATTTAAGAGTAAAAAAAAAAATAAATATTGTTTTTCTAACTGCCATATTATTTTCTTATCATTAGTTGGCTTTTAAAATATATATATATATATATATATATATATATATATATATTACTTCTTAGGGCCGGTTGTTTCTTTTCTAGTCAACTAACAAACTTATCTTATATATTAAAAATTAAAATAATTAATTTTTTAACAAAAATTTAAAAATTTCTAAAAAAAATAAAACAGGCTTGTGTTTCTAATTTTACCTTTAAGTTAAACCTTATACCGAACTTTGGGTCTTTGCTAACTACGACCTCGGTTGGAATTTATATATATATGTATTTGAAAGTTCTTCCTAGCAATATTTTTCCAATTAAAATTAGTTAATTTTTCTTTTTTTTTTTTTTTTTAGTGCGCTGGCCAGCAAGCATATGAATGCGCTCGAGCGATATACAGTCATGCTCTTACGACATTCCCATCAAAAAAATCCATTTGGCTTCGAGCCGCCTATTTTGAGAAAAATCATGGCACTAGAGAGAGTTTGGAGGCTCTTTTACAAAGAGCCGTGGCTCATTGTCCTAAATCTGAAGTCCTTTGGCTTATGGGAGCCAAGTCTAAATGGATGGCGGTGAGTTTTTTTTTTTAATTAAATTCATATATGTACATTAAAAACTAATCTAGCATAATAGTGATACATAGGAATTTTATATTATTATAATTAATATATTAAATGAAAAATGAAATTGATAATTATAATTTTCAAAAATTTACTTGTCATTTATGGTGTAATGATGTAATAATAATTTCTTTTTTTGTTATTTTTAGGGAGATGTGCCAGCTGCTCGAGGAATTTTATCTTTAGCATTTCAAGCCAATCCTAATTCAGAAGAGATTTGGTTGGCTGCTGTTAAGTTAGAATCTGAAAATAGTGAATATGAGAGAGCCCGTCGTCTGCTAGGCAAAGCCAGAGCTTCCGCGCCCACACCTAGGTATTTAAACTTTATTTATTGAAAGTCAAATTAAATATAGAAAATATTTTGTCTATTATATATTATTTAAAGACTGTTAAGTTTTACCAGTTATTTGGAGGGAATGATTAATTTCAAAATCTAAAATTTTGAAATTTCAAAAATCAAAACTATGATTATTTCTTTATATTGTGAGGCCTGTGATATCCTTGTCGCCCTTCACACTGATCCCTCGAGTTCAATTCGCAAAACGCCATTTCTCATATCTTTAAGTACAAAAGTAAAGTGGTCTTCAAAAAGATTTCAATGGCAAAATGAGATACCCTTTAAAATCATCTAAAAAATAATTGATTTATGAATCTTAATCAAAATCGTTTTGAAGCGAATTTTGAGAAAATCGAAAAAAAACTGAAAAAGTACATCAGTAAAGTATTAGTACTCTTTGGCGGATTTTGATTAAAAGCTTATTTTTACGCTCTAGGGGGCGCCTTACTTAAATATAAAATTTCAACCTCCTAGCTCAATTCCTTCATGCTTTAAATTGAACCGAGACACACACACAGACAGACCATGTTTTTGGATTCATGGGGCCTCAAAACGTGTATATCCATCAAAATCTCGACATCGAATTCTAGACATGATCGCAATACTTTCTCTACATATTTCATATATAGGGTAAGAGAAAGTAAAAACTCTAAAATGGAATGAGATTTAATAAAGATATCAGTTGTCATTGGCTTAAATTAAATGATTCTTTTTAATATGAAGTATTTATGATTTAAAAGAGAAAGTTGTTCTCGACGAAAAAAACATTATTATCTCAAAACTTTGAAAAAGGTACTTACAATTGTTAGTTTATAATTTACTTCAGGTCTTCATATAAGTTTATATTGTTTTTTGAATACAAGTTTTTTTGTGTCAAGTGATGCAATATTGCTTTTTTAAGTTCAAAACAAAAATATATATAAATAACTAAGAATTCTATCGCCATTATATCAATCAAAAAATAAATGTAAAATGTAAATGTAACAAAATATTTGGTCTTTTTTTAAAAAGCCTATCACCAGCGCCGGATTGGGAAGTCACAGCGGCCCGGGAAAATTCTAGCTCGACCGGCCCCATCTATAGTATATTATATATTATAATCGCGGAATGTCCGTCTGTCCGTCCACCTTTCACACTCTGTTTGACCAACTTCCCGTTGGAATTTTGAAACGAAATTTTGCAGTCTTATAGAGGACTTTGTGAGCTGAGGGGGTCCAGGAGAGACCCCGTCTCTATTTATTTCAGTTGGATTGGTAGCCAATCTTGAAATAAATTTTTGTCGTATGAGACGGTATGCAACCCTCTTTGGAATCAGAATCCAATGCTCTACCTCATAGTCTGAGGCTAGTTAATTTATTCATCTTTTGATACTTTTTTAAGTGAGATAATTCTATTTATAATTTAAGGCAAAATAATTTACTTTTCCATAATACACAAAAAAAAAACATTAAAATTTGATTTTTTTTTAAATAAAAATTAAAATTTTATAGAACATAAGAGGGGCTGTCAAAAAATAACCTGAATTATTTTTTTACTAGAAAATTCTGCTTACTTTTATTCCAATTCCATTACATCCATTACAGACCTTCAAAGTAATAATCTCCCTCGAACAAATTACATCGATTCCAGCGTTCAGCCCACCGTTCAAAACTCTCCCTGAAGCCCCTTTTTGATAATCTGTTAAGTACACCAGAAATGTTCTTGTTTAGCTCTCGATCACGCGGTGGATAAGCAAAGTACTGTTACTGCGAATTACTTTTGTGAAGTTTTGAAGGGCCATTGAAAAGGAAAATTGCAACAAAAAGACCAGCAAGAACAATCTTGCTCAATTGGATCCTTTCCCACGATAATGCATCGGCACATCGCGCCATCAGGACTCAAAAAACAATCACTGAATTGGGCATTGAGGTGATCCATCCTTATTCACCGGACCTTGAGACCTGTGACTTGCACCCATTTCCTGGAGTGGAAAAAATAGCTTCGGGGTCGTCATTTTTAGAGTGATCGAGAGCTAAACAACAAGATTTCTGGTGTACTTAACAGACTATCAAAAAGGGGCATCAGGGAGTGTTTTGAACTATGGAATGAACGCTGAAATCGTTGTAATTTGTACGCGGGAGTTTACTTTGAAGGTCTGTACTGGAATTTGAATAAAAGTAAGCGGAATTTTCTAGTAAAAAATAATTTCTGTTATTTTTTGACACCCCCTCATATAATAATTATTGTTTAAATAAATATATGTATATATGATTTGAGTTTGTTCTACTCTGCCTCCCCCATGGGTAGGTATTCCATAATTTATTAAGGCCAGATTCGGACAGACAACTTCTGGGGGGGGGGGGGGGCATGGAAAATTTTTTGAAAATTAGGCAGTGAAAACTGCTTTTTTAGCTATCCTGAGACGAGAAATATATCGCCTGCTGAGAATCATAGTGGCGAAAGTCGGTAAATTCAATTTTCGAGTTAAGCCTACCAAACGTCTATTTTGAGTGCCAAAGTGGTGAAAATATATTTCCATCCTTTTCTATTGATTCTGTCCTATTCATTTGTTGCCGTATTTAAATGCATAGATAAATCAATGGGGATTTATTAAACTTTCAAACGTCTTTTCTCCAATTGTTGAATTTCGGACTTACACCACTATGATTCTCAACAGGAGATATTATCAAACTTAGCTTGATTTATTAAAAAATAAATATTAGGGGCCTAATAAATGTAGAAAATCTTTTCTTCAGACCGCCTAAATCATTGGATCAGATCTATACAAACAAGCCTGCCCCATGACCTAGTGCATGTTAATTATACAACTGAATCATTGTACACTCTTCTGTAAATGGTTGACAGCTAGCTGTAGGGTGAAAAATAAATAATAAATAAAGCCCGCGGCCCCAAAATCCGCGGCCCTTTTAAAGCACGAGGCCCAAAAAACCAGCGGCCTCTTAAAGCCAACAAACGGCCTCTAAAACTTGCGGCCTCTTAAAGCTACTGTCATCTTAAAGCACGCAGCCTCGAAAAGCCCGCGGCCCTAAAAAGTCAGCGGCCTTTTAAAGCACGAGGAACCAAAAAACCAGCGGCCTCTTAAAGCCAACAAACGGCCTCTAAAACTTGCGGCCTCTTAAAGCTACTGTCATCTTAAAGCACGCAGCCTCGAAAAGCCCGCGGCCCCAAAAAGTCAGCGGCCTTTTAAAGCACGAGGCACCAAAAAACCAGCGGCCTCTTAAGATGACAGAGCTCTAAAAGGCCTTTGCGGCTTAAGGCCGCCTGGATGGAGAAGAGGCTAAGAGGCGGGTGGCCCGGAAAAGCGGAGGGGAGGACTTAAAGCTACTGTCATCTTAAAGCACGCAGCCTCGAAAAGCCCGCGGCCCAAAAAGTCCAGCGGCCTCTTAAAGCCAACAAACGGCCTCTTAAAGCTACTGTCATCTTAAAGCACGCAGCCTCGAAAAGCCCACCAAGGCCCCGAAAAGACTGCGGCCTCTTAAAGCCAATGGCTTCTAAAAGTTCGAGGCCCCAAAAAGGCAGCGGCCTCTCAGCCTCAAAAGCCAGCGGCCTCTCGGGAAATTCCCGATTCTCCCGACCGGCCAATCCGGCGCTGCCTATCACATATACTTATATTTAGTAAAGGGCGCGCTGCTAGGTAGGGCGATTCTTATATCCTTTCCACAGGCTCCCTCAGATCTGTGCATGCCTGCTCAGGCAGGTTTTCTAGGTCATTTTGGTGTGCGAACGTTGACTCACAGTATTGGCGCCCACTTGGCTTTGGTTTACACGAAATTTAATTGCGCCTTTGATTATATAATACAGCAATAAATAAAAGAAACGCTTATATGGAATTTAAGAAAGACAAATAGATTTAAAATAGAGGTTCAATTAATTATTAACTGCATATTATTTATCTACAAATTAAAAAGTCAATAATACATTATTTTTTTTTAGAGTTATGATGAAATCAGCAAAACTCGAATGGGCTTTAAACGACCTCGATCAAGCTGTAACTCTTTTAGACGATGCTCTACAGAAATTCGGAGATTTTCCTAAATTATGGTTAATGAAAGGACAAATAAAGGAACAACAGGGCCAGTTAGAGGATGCACATTCAACTTATTCAGCAGGGGTAAGTTAATTTTTAATTAAATCATTTAGATCTGAATATATTAAATAATTGCATGCGTTCGTGTCCGATTTTCCAAATGACGCTAAAATGTACGAAATCCTTGGAAAATATGATAAATGGAAGAGGACTCAGCTAATGTAGGAGCCAAGAGAACAATTTTACTTGTAAGTATAGCTCTAAATGTATAAGTGGGCATTGACTAGCTTTACCAAGTATATATTTTATTGATATACACAAATTAACCTGGAAAACTGCAATAGGAGTGCATTTGGTTTTATACTCTCTAAAGTGACTGTTGATGGCCTTATTCCATTAAAGCTCAAACGACTTTACATTTTTATTAAACTGAGGGCTCCTATATAAGTCCTCTTCCATTTATCATTTCATATGTTTATGTTTATGTTTAAATCGGATACGAACTTAGATAATCCAATATACTGTATATGGGCGATGTTATGCATGTAGGAACCAAGCGCCATTAACCTAAATCTGACTGTGAGATATAAAAAAACATTTCATTTGCACGATTATAAAAAAAAAACAATTTCAAAGACTTTTTTTCTTGTTTTATACAAAAAAAGAGCACAGTGTAATAATGTTGTGTTTTAAATAAAGAGATAGATCTTCTTTTTCGCTACAAGATGGCGGTCATATCATTTTCGATTATAATGGCGCTTGGTTCCTTTATGCATAACATCATCCATATACAGGGTGTCCGGTAAAGAATGGATAACCTTGAAATGTCTTATAGTATAACTTATGGCCGTTCAGAAAAAAAAATTGAAACAAAATATATCATAAGTAGTACCTAAGATATGATTTTTTTAAAAGAAAGGTCTAATTTTTTTACCTTGTTTTACTTTTATGTACACTACGATCAGAAATGAATGGATTCCATCGGTTTGTTGTTATTTTATTATTATACACGAACTATGCTAATAGATAAACAGTGAATAGTATGACTAGCTATTGCACTTTTTTATTAAAAAATTAGCAACTTTGAATCAGTGTTAAAACGACCACCTGGCTATTTTATTGGAATTTGCTAATTTTTTAATAAAAAAGTGCAATAGCTAGTCATACTATTCACTGTTTATCTATTAGCATAGTTCGTGTATAATAATAAAATAACAACAAACCGATGGAATCCATTCATTTCTGATCGTAGTGTTCATAAAAGTAAAACAAGGTAAAAAAATTAGACCTTTCTTTTAAAAAAATCATATCTTAGGTACTACTTATGATATATTTTGTTTCAATTTTTTTTCTGAACGGCCATAAGTTATACTATAAGACATTTCAAGGTTATCCATTCTTTACCGGACACCCTGTATCTATTATTTTTCTCCAAAAAAATCATATTTAAGGGGCCTCGGGAGTGAAGCTGTTACGCATGTTTTTCCCGCTAAGATGGCGTTGTGTGTCATGCCCAAATATCAAGTAATTCAAAATTTTGCCAAGAGATGTCAAAATGGTAGCTAATAATATTTAATGCATTTGGTTGATTTTCATTGATCTTTTAACAATAAATACTTTATAAATGTTATTATATATTATGTATCTTTTATAAAAGCATAAAAATATATAAATATAGGCCAGATATAAGCTATTAGGAGGTCAGCTGTTAGACTAGCATGCCATCTATTGCAAGAATGCTGAACTAATTTGACAGATGAATTTTAAATAAATCATCTAAGCTTATTTT
>JAKCPI010001519.1:0-11402 GCA_023213315.1 Euborellia annulipes
TTGCTAGACATTCGTTCATTCATTCCCTAAATCTCGGGCGGGAATGGGCGGATTTGAAAAAATTCCGGGCGGGCTCGGGCGGGCCTGAAGAATGGTAAAAGCCCTTTCATTTTGAGAAAATCGAAAAAAACTGAAAAACTACATCAGTAAAATACTAGTACTTTTTGGCCGATTTTGATTAAAAGCTTATTTTCACGTTCCCGGGGGGTGTTTAACTTAAATATAACATTTCAGTCTCATAGCTCAATTCCTTCATGCTTAAAAAAATTTTGAATTCCAAAAAATTAAATATTAAGGCTTATACGAATCCTGAGTAAATCTCCACAGCCTTAAAACATCAAATTAAGGCTTATATATTGCAAAATAAAAAAAAATTTTAATTCTCATAGCTCAATTCCTTCATGCTTAAAAAAATTTTGAATTCCAAAAAATTAAATATTAAGGCTTATACGAATCCTGAGTAAATCTCCACAGCCTTAAAACATCAAATTAAGGCTTATATATTGCAAAATAAAAAAAAATTTTAATTATAAAGCCTCTCTATACGTTATTTATTATTTTTGGAATTAAATTCATTTAAAATAGTAGAATTCAAGTTGTAATATAATTTTAAAAGAAAACAATCAATTTTTTAAGACAATCGATGAAAAGAATATGATAAAATCACATACGCTGGGCTATATTTTAGAGGCCGTAGGGCGCCTATGCCGGTTCCGGGGGGCGCCAAAGGCTCGATGCGCCTGGGGCGGGGGGGGCTCGAGCCCCCCCTCGCCCCCCCTGGTTACGCCACTGTTCAGGCCCTGTATTTATTTATTTAATTCGCGGCTATTATAATTTGAATAAATTTATATCTCCAAGGATAGCAAAAAAACCGATTATTATATTAATATAAAAATCTGGTGTGACTGGCGCACAGCACACAACTTTCTCTTACCTTCGGTAATCGAAAGTTGTGTTCTGTGCTTGTCACACCAGATTTTTTGTGTCGACATATATTTAGTTCCCGACAGTAGGGAACATATGAATTCAGATGTAAAATTTATAAGTATGGGAAAATATTTATATTTTGTTACCATGGCAACCATTTCTCCTATCCTTCCCTATGAAATACAAGAGTAAAGTGGTCTTCAGAAGATTTCAATCGCAAAATGAGAATATACATTTTAAAGAGCATCTAAAAAATAATTGATTTTTGAATTTTAAAAAAAATCGTTGGAGCAAATTTTGAGAAAATCGAAAAAAACTGAAAAAGTACATCAGTAAAGTACTAGTACTCTTTGGCCTTTGATTAAAAGCTTATTTTGTCGGTCCCGGGGGGTGGTTAACTTAAATATAAAATTTCAGCCTCATAGCTCAATTCCTTCATGCTTAAAATTGAACACAGACACACCCACACACACACCCACCCACACACACACCCACCCACACACCCACACACACACACACACACAGACAGACCATGTCGCGAAAACCACTTTTTTGGATTCAGGGGACCTCAAAACGTGAAGATCCATCAAAATCTCGACATCGAATTTTTGACATGAATCCAATACTTTCTCTCTATATACATATTACATATATACATAGGTAAGAGAAAGTAAAAAGAGAGATCTTTCTGCTTAGACTCAGGTCAGAGAAAATTTAGTTTTAAGGCATATATCATTTTATTTATTTAAGGTATTTTTAGTCAACTGTACTATGTGTTTTTTTATTTAAATTAATTGATAGCCAATATATTCAATAACATAATGATACCTTTAGGGTAGTTGACTATAAAAAGTCATAATATTCTGTAACAAAATCACAGAAAGTAGGAATCCTAGACACAAGCCTAAAGGCTAAGGTCCGCGCAGTCCTATTTTGGGATGACAATGAATAAGGGTTAAGAAAATTTGAATTTTTTAGATGAAAAACTATTTGAAAACATGAAAAAAGATAAAAAATGATTGCCAACTTTTATATTTAAAATAAAATTTTGGTATTAATATATTTATTTTTTTGCTATAAAAGGTTGATTTTTGATTATAGAACATGTTTCATATTCAATTTTTAAGCAAGAAAATTTAATGGCTCCTATCCAAGTTTTGGCCACAAGTCAAGGGGGGGATCTAAAAGGGCGAGAGATCAGCTGCTTGGAGACTGTCATTATGTATGCACTCAAGGTTATTTCTAAGCCAAGCCGGACTGGGTTTCTCAATCTGACAAAAGTTCACCAAAGACTATTTTAAAATAGAAAAACTAGTCGCCTGTGACGGGCTATGCATGAATATTTTTTTTCATCTTCCTACAATTTTTCAGTGCAAAATCATTTCAAAAGAACGAAATAAAAATTTAAATTAACAATTCTTTCAGAAGAAAGGTTTGAATCCTTTAAATGCATAAGGATATTGGTCGAAAAAATTGTAAGTTTATTCTTTAAAAATCCTTGGACTAATTCATTCAAAATTTATAAAATTTACTTCAATGCAATTTATATAATGAATAGTCTATAGTTTTAAATTATTATTAAGGAAAATTTGCCTATTCATTGGAATTAAAAAAATTATCTTTGACACTTATTTATAATATTTATTTGTCCCTCTCAAAAGTGTTTTCTTTCAACCAAATTTTATTTTTTTCAAAATAATCGTTTTCAATCTTAACCTTCTAAATTTTAATAGAGCTCACATGACTAGAAATAAGTGTACTAATCAAAAATTTTAAAAGTGAATGATTAAAGTGCAAAATTTCCTACCAAAAATAAGAAAATGTCTTACAAAACTTCGCAAATTTGACAGCCTGAAAAAATTCAATAGATATTTTTTTCGGTACATTATTGGAATCTTTGAAATTCCTATATCGTTTCTAAGTGAATAAATTATTTAGTTAAAATCATGACCTCTGCAAGACAACATATTTATTCTAAAGTCCAGATTGTAAGATCAGTGACCTTTCCAAAGGATCGCTCAGGAATATGAGCCAAAGAACAATTGGGAAAAATAAAATCAGATAATTCTTTAATAATCGGGTTAAATTCTCCCTCCTTCTGATTAAGTTACGTATTATTTTTAGTATTTATAGGGGGGTTCTGGTATTAACCATATACGTAGTAAGTTTAGCCAATAATGAAATAATTTCAATAAATTTTAAAAATCTTTTATGGGGGTTGCCTATTTTTACTTTCTCGTATAGAGAAAGTTATGTAATCGTAAAAAAATTCGACTTCGAGATTTTGATGTTTCTCCACGTTTTAGACCTCCCTGAGTCCAAAAAAAACATTTTTGGCATTATGTCTGTGTGTGTGTGTGTGTGAACACGATTGCTTAAAAACCAAAGGAGCTAGATCGATTAAATTTGGTATATGCTCCTTACACTAAAATTGTAGATTTCTATCAACTTTTGGAGTAAATACGTCACTTGGAAGTAGTACTTTACTTAAAAAGTTTTTTCAAAAATTTTGAAATTTTAAATTTTTTTTGTTATAGTATGATAAAATACTCTATTTTAAAAAGTTTTTATTCTTTGGCATTTTTTCGAAAACTGAGTAGTTTTTGAAATAATCAAAAGAAGAAATAGAAAATTTTCGTTAATTTTGATAAAAAATCAAAATAAAATCATACAGGTGTCATTAAAAAAAGGGTAAATATAAACAAATGAATTTGTGAAACAAATGAATTTGCTTATATTTAATATAAACAAATGAATTTGTGAAACAAATGAATTTGCTTATATTTACCCTTTTTTTAATGACACCTGTATGATTTTATTTTGATTTTTTATCAAAATTAACGAAAATTTTCTATTTCATCTTTGATTATTTCAAAAACTACTCAGTTTTCGAAAAAATGTCAAAGAATAAAAACTTTTAAAATAGAGTATTTTATCATACTATAACAAAAAAATTGAAAATTTCAAAATTTTTGAAAAAACTTTTAAGTAAAGTACTACTTCCAAGTGACGTATTTACTCCAAAAGTTGATAGAAATCTACAATTTTAGAGTAAGGAGCATATACCAAATTTAATCGATCTGCTCTTTGGTTTTTAAGCTATCGTGTTCACACACACACCCAGACGTAATTCCAAAAGAATATACGAGAAAGTCTCGGGGAAGTCAATCCCCATATTTTTAAAAAGGTTGCTATAATTTTGAAATATTAATCTGAAGGGAAGTTCAAATTAAATTCTAAGCAAAAATTTTTTGGTGCCATCCTACTATTCAAATAAAAAAAAAAAAAAAAAATAGATGTAAGAATCTAATATAAAATATCTAGTCGCAGAGAGAAGAGTATATAAAGTAAAAAAGAAAACCCAAATACTGTACAAGGATTCATTATAAAGCCGTTTTTTTTTTTTTTTTTTTTAAGTGAAACTTTTATTTATCCAAAACAGACAAGAATTTTTTTGAAATGCAGGCTCAACTGCAACTCAAATACCGTTCCTTTCTATTAAGTTCTTTCAAGAATTTTTTTTAATTATATATAATCTTATTAAGATTATTATAATAGAATAATTGAAATTCCCGTTATAAATTCAGAATGTGCCAATAAAAAATTATCTCAAGGTGAACGTTTTTTTTTTTTTTTTTTTTTTTTTTTGTAGCTTCAGGTTTTTGATATCAAAGAAAAAGAGTTAAAAAATCTGGTGTGACTGGTCGCACAGCACCCAACTTCGACAAGAGAAAGTTGTGTTCTGAGCTTGTCACACCAGATGTTTTGTGTCGACATATATTTAGTTTCCGACAGTACGGTACATTCTAATTTCAAGATGTAAAATTTATAAGTATGGGAAAATATTTATATTTTGTTTATATAGCAACCATTTCTCATCTTTCCTATGAAGTACAAGAGTAAAGTGGTCTTCAGAAGATTTCAATGGCAAAATGAGAATATACAATTGAAAGAGCATCTAAAAATTAATTGATTTTTGAATTTTAATCAAAATCAATGGAGAGAATTTTGAGAAAATCGAAAAAAACTGAAAAAGTACATTAGTAAAGTACTAGTACTTTTTGGCCGATTTTGTTCAAAAGATTCGTGTCACGTCCCAGGGGGTACCTTACTTAAATATAAAATTTCAACCTCATAGCTCTTTTTGTTCTTGAGATATTTTGTTCACAGACAGACAGACCATGTTTCGAAAAACACTTTTTTGGATTCAGGACCTCAAAACGTGTAGATCCATCAAAATCTCGACATCTAATTTTTAACATGAATCCAATACTTTCTCTCTCTATATATTAACAGATATAGGGGGTAAGAGAAAGCAAAAGTTTGGTAAATTGTTTGTAAGATTTCTCACAAAAATTGGTAGGACTAATTAAAGAAAAAGGCTTCATCAAATTGAATTTTTTCACATATTAAAGCCTATCTCTGACTTCCAAGTGGTGGGTGTGTTTAAGAAGAGGAAGCTGGTTAAGTGAGTCAAGTGTTTGAAACCTGAATCAAGAGTTAAATAAAAATTTATTAAATTGTATTGGAAGGGAAGAAAATGATTTCTATTTATAAATAAATTAAATATATTGCTTCATTAATTAAATAAACCATTTAGAAATCACAAATAATTAAATTCCAGTTTGATAGTAAATTGGATGTATTGGTGGGAAAAATATTTTCATTTTATATTAATAAATCAATATTTATTAAATTTTCCATTGGAAAATAACAGTAAATAAAAGGAGAGAAAACATTTAGTAAAAATTCAATAAATTTCCATATTTTCATTGTATGTTTCCAAAGGCTATTTCAAACAAAATAGTCAAAATATGTTTTTACTTTCACTAACTTATAAATTATTTAGTCTATTTGCAATTTTTTTTAATTTCAAGTAAACAATAAAACAGACTAATTTGAACTTATTCTGTAAATTTTCCGAAATATATAGGTTTATTCTCTAAGGAAAAACGTTAACTTTTAACATCTGAAATCAGCGTTAAATCCATTTAAATCCAATTTCCTTGCCACAAATTGCTATTCTGAAACCAAAAACTTTAACGTTAAAGTGTTAACATTTAGTCAATAGAGTTAAAAATAAATGTCATGTCCAGGGGGTGACTTTAATATTTAAACGCCCTATTTAATGCATAAAAATGGCGTCTTTAACCTAAAAAGTAAGGTTATGATTTTGACAGCTTTGAGATAAAAGCAACAAGTTAACGTCGTTGTTAAAACTTGATTTAGAGCAGTGTTTCCCAACCTTTTGAAGTCCACGTCACCCCAAAGGTGCGTTGGGAACATGGGCGTCCGCAGGGGGGGGGGCAAGCAGGCACTTGTCCCCCCTGGAAAATTAAAATGATACAAAAAAATGTATAAAACAAAAAAAAAAAAAAATACAAAAAAACCTTTCACAGTATACATCCACCTTGCCGCGGGGAGAAAGCTTCAAATACTAAGAGATGTATAACATTATTAATATCAAAATACGTTTTTTTTAACTTATCTGGAAGTGACTTGCCCCCCCCCCCCTGCAAAAAATCCTGCGGACGCCCTTGGTTGGGAATAACATCACACACTAGGGGCACCCTTCCTTTTTTCCAATAGCAAATCAAAAATTGTTTTTCCCTTCCAAGAAAATCATTTATTTGACCTTTTTATAGCAAAGCTAAATTTTTTCCGCACTCCGGAAAGGATTTTTGCCTCTTACGTTTAAATCATTTGCCCTTTTTTTAGCAAAAATTTAATTTTTTGCGCCTCTTTGTTTTTTTTCTTTATTTACATCTCGCGGCACCCCAGTTGGGAACCAGTGGTTTAGAGAATAGCATTTTTTAACGGCAAATTCAAAAGGGACTGGTGTTGTCCCATCAGATTTTGGTGTGGACGTAGTAGGTAGCGTGCCGACAGTATAAGGAATTTGAATTCAAGATTTTTTCTCAAACACCCTTTTTTCTCCTATACCAAACGTCGCGGTGTTCGGAACCCAGGCCATGTCCGATGATTTTATTTAAGCCATCTGGTATACCAGATGGCTTAAATAAAATGCCTGAACACCTGGGTCCGAATCCGCGACTTTTGAAAACGAGGTTAGCACCCTAACCCCTACACCACCCCCCGCGGAGGTTATTAAAAAATTATAAAGATGGGGAAATATTTATATTAACGGTTATCGTCAAAGTCTTAAATGGCCTAAGTTGCCGAAAAGACTGTGTGAATGTGTATGTGAATGTGAATTTGAATGAGCATCTAAAAAATAATTGTGGTGAATTTTAATCAAAAAATTTTAAGAAAATAAAAAAAACGAAAAACTACTAGTAAAGTATATTTTGGAATTTTATAAATTTTTGTCAGGGGGTGCTATCTAAATTCCAACCTATAGCTCAAATCCTTCAAGCTTAAAATTGAACACAGAGACAGATATGTCGCTAAAATCACTTTCTTGGAAAATAAAATGAAAATCGCCGTAAAAATGATTTTTCGATTTTTAAAATGAATCGATTTCGATTTTAATCGAAAATCGAAGAAAATCGATGACTCCGGAAAATTTTTGCCTCTTACGTTTAAATATTTGCCTTTTTTTAGCAAAATTTAATTTTTGCGCCTCTTGTTTTTTTTTTGTTTTTTTTTCTTTATTTACATCTCGCGGCACCCCAGTTGGGAACCACTGGTTTAGAGAATAGCATTTTTAACGCTGGTGTTATTACTTTACTTTTTAACACAAAATTTATGATGTTAAATTTTAACGACTGTTTTTAGAGAATAAACCTGATAAGGTGATAAATAATAGTCTTTAGAAATAAGACAAAAATATCTAGTAGTGAGATTGATATAAAAACAGCAGTAAAATGTGACTTTTGTCTGTTAGTTTCTTGAAATTCGAAATTTTAGTCATTTTTTACTATAGGATAATGTCAGTAAACCTATATAATTTAACTTCATTCACACCGAGATCAATATTTGGAGGATAAACAGAAAAAAATGCATGTGCCCCAAAATGTGACTTTTAATATAGAGTACCGGGGGATAAAAAGACCACCTGGCCCACTTTCGAAGCTATTAAATAAAAAGCTCAAATATAATTATTTAAATAAATAGTTTATTTTATAAAGGCAGGCAGGCCTACTTGAAATAATCATTATCATGAAAAGAATATTAAGTGGTTTGAATGACGATAATGCAATCTATAGTTTGTAATAACTATTGATTATAAGCGTGCTTTAAAAAATATTTAGTGAATTTTAATTTTATTAAAAGACTATGATTTCTACTTTTTTAATGTTCTATTTAATTTTTTCAATTACTAGGTTATTACATTAATTGAGGTTTCTCTCATAGTCACTCACTCTTCTTTCTTATCATGCCTTCTCCTCAAAAATGTCAAAACTTCTTCCCCCAGCTTCTGAACATGTAAAATAAACGGAGTGAATTAAAATTTCAATATATTATAGATCAAAAGCTAATTTTCTCTCAAAAAATTAGGGAAATTTTTAATTTTCCTCAAGTTTAGATAGTTGTTTGATAGGCGCGTGTATTCAACTAACGATAGTGACGTCAACGATAACTAGTTAGAGCCGGCCTGATAGTAATTCAAATTCTACATAATTGTATTGCTTAGTTTTATAAAAATGAAATAAAAATTTTTTTGACAAACAAATTTTTTTCTTAAAATGAGATGAATACTGAGAAATGAATCAATTAGTCACCCATTCAACATCCGGTTGATAAAAAAAAGTAAAAATTATTCCACGAGGAAAAATTAAATTGATGATTAGATTTAAAAAAAAAATATGAAAATATGTTGCAACAAGTTACTTTAAGATGTATATCGTTAAAAAATTTTATCTTTCAATTTTAGATTAAAAAAATAATAATAATGGATTTCTATATATTACAATATTATAGATAATAAGGAATAAGCAAAATACTTCAGGATTCTTAAATATAATTTCTTCTATGGTTCAATTTTTAAATTTCCTTTAGAAGCTTAAAATTTTTATTAATATGATTAAAAAAAAGGATAAAAAATTTATTTAAATAATTATTATTTAAAAATTTTCAAAGATTATCAAGAAAGAACCTAGACTAATACCAGACAAGGGGAATGGAAGTTACAACCTCCCCTCCATCCCCTCCCCAAAAGCTACAATCATTCAGTCTAAAAAATATTGTAACCTTTATTAATGAAGGGAGAGAGATCGTGATTTATTATTATATATTTATATGATTAATTAATTGGTTTAGGATGAAATTTTTGGAAAGAGCATGTTTTTGAAACGATGATAATCCTAAGAATTTGGTTATGTTAAATCTAACCTAACCAAATTTTTTAATTAGCCATCGAAGTACAGTTAGTGAATTTTGTTAACTTGCTAATATTTCATTTAATAAGTCATTCATGCCATAGTATTATTTGAGTATATTCCTAGCAATTTAAAACATTTGGAATCAAATGAATGAGTGGCTTCCACACAGTGAAAAATGTACTATCCCATCCAACTTAACATGAATATACTTTAATAAATGGGGATGCTTTTTTCTACCTTTAGGAGCTCTTGGATTAGCAGGGCTAGGTCCTCGGTGAGGTGCCCGTATGGTTGGTGTTGTTGTTCCATCATTTTGATGATTTCTTTCACAATATTCACACACAAAAAAGAAAGACAAAAAAAAACAAAAAATAAATACAATTTGCACAGTAGAGAGTCCAATTGCTTGCTCTTTCTCTCGTTCTCTGTTAAGAGTTCGAGATAATTCGAGAGCGTATCAAGCTCTGAACCTCGTGCATAATGGAATGAATGACTGTATGTGAAACTTAGGGGGAATATCTTCCACTCCTTTCAAACTCCCTCTTAGTAGGAGAGGAGTTCCCCCTTCCTTATACCCACCGCCGCACATGGCATCGGAGGAGGATCAGCGTTAGTCTGGCAAGGTGTTAAGATAGTGGAATTTGTTCACTTTCTCTTGATTTGAAAGGGACCTTGCCTTGGTGTATTCTAATAGGAAATAGAATGAAGAGATACGTCACAAAAGAGAGACCAAGTTGAATCATTCAAGCGGATTACATCACAAGTGTCACTAGATTTTTTTGCCAAAATATTGTTTAGATTGGAGTATTTTGCTGAGTTTCTGTCAACAAATTTTCCTTATTTTGAAAAATTGTTTAATAAATAAATTACTCGGAAAAAATATGTTTAACTTATTAGCTTATTATCAGTTGTTTCAATGTGTTGCTCAGAGGGATTCCTACCCTTATCTAATCCATGGAGAATCATAAATTTAGATTTAAAAACTCGTAAATTACAAAATGGAAATAGGCAAAGTGCTTTCTTTTATTTCATCTTTTTTTTTTGTGGTTGATCCTATTTACTTTATTATAAAATTATTAAATACATCAAACTCTAAGGTCTAAAAAAGGAAAAAATTATTTGTTCTCCTCTAGACGAAAGGAGCAAAGGACCACGACTATTCCAGAATCAATTAGAAGGTACTTCTACAGTAATACAAAACTCCAATCATTGCAATCTAAAATCAAGAAGTGCGTGAGGAACATCCCCCGGTAGCCATCGGTATATATCAATTAAATATATAATTATGTATAAATGGCCTCAGCAGCCGAAAGGGAAAATTAAAAAAAAAACTCAATAAGTCTTTTTTTAAATCGTCGTCAAGTGTGGGCCATAATCAATTAGGCATATTTGATTAAATATTGTTTTTATTGGTTACAAAAATGAAATAATGCTTACATAAGTCATCAATTTTCAAGGTTTGGTAGATTTGCAGGCGCAAAACATTTTCACCCGCCTTCCTAAACATGTTAACATGTTGCCTAATTGATTAGGGGTATAGCCTATCTTCTAATTTTTTTTTGGTATTTTTTTTATTGAAAAATTCGTATTAACGTTTTATTGGAATTCGGAAGGGGGTGAACAAACATTGATTAGATAGATGTTTATTTTATCAGCAATTTTAAAATTTATTTATTTTGTTGTTTTAGATTTATATATAAATTCATGCTTATTTGTCAAAAGTTTTTGATTAAAAAAAAATTTATTTTTATTTTAAATTTAAAGCTTACTCAGCATATAATGTTTGTGTTTTTAGAGGATATTCTCAAAGGAATGAAACAGAACGTAGGTTCGCTTATATACTGGAATTAAACCCTCGCGAGGGTAAGAGGGGGGGCACCAAATATAATTTATTATTATTATATAAGTCCATATAATCCTCTCCCACATTATTAATCAAATTATAATAAAGATCCTTGATAATTAATTAAATGTGTCCCGAAAAAAATTAAACAAGTTCAATGAGTGAACTCTTATAAGTGGATTTGTTGAAATTTGTACTTCATTAAATAAAGTTTTATGTTATCATTATATAAAATGAAACCAAGAACCGTTTCTTAGTCAAGAGATTATATTCTCTAGTAGGTCAGGATTTTTTTTAACAGTTATTTCAATTAACATATACCGTACTATAAATTAAAATTCTAAAAT
>JAKCPI010001520.1:0-198852 GCA_023213315.1 Euborellia annulipes
CTTGTAGCTCCTTCACTGGAACTTCACTGAAGTGAAGATGGAAAAAAAATATAATTGTTGACCACTTTGACAATCAACCCAACTTTAATTTTATGCATATTATGAAAAAGAGACCATATAAGAAACATTAAATAAAAGACGAATGCCTTTCTTTTATTTATTTATCAACGTTCCACACGCTGGTTTTTCAAGGCCATCTACCAGAATTTCCTCTGTTCTTGGTGTCTTTTGCTGTGAAGCCTCCAGTGAATGCACTAGGGCGAAGAAGCGCCCTCGGACAAGGGCATCTGCCCCCTTGAATTACCCCCTCCTACCTTTTTTTGTTTCTCTGTTGATATATTCTATATGTATACTATTGTTTTCCTCCCCCCTGTTGGCAAGTTTGCCCTACTCCCCCCCCCCCCCTCCCCACTGAGAATAAGCTGGCGCCAGAATATACATTTTAAAGAATATCTAAAAAATAATTGATTTTTGAATTTTAACGAATTCTGAGTAAATCGATAAACTAAAAAAGTTCATCAGTAAATTACTAGTATTTTATGATGATCGAATTTGTTCAAAAGCTTAGTGTCCCGTGCCAGGGGGTACCTAACTAAAATATAAAATTTCAACCTCCTAGCTCTTTTCGTTCTTGAGATATTTTATTCATACACAGTCAGGCCATTTTGCGAGGCCCACTTTTTTGGAGTCGGGGCACCTCAAAACCTATTTCCATCAAATTATAGAAATCGAATTTTTGACATGAATTCAATACTTTCTCTCTATATATATACATAAATAGATAAGAACTTATTCTATAGGAAAGAATAAAATAAAATAATTCTGATGCACATAATCAAAAGCTTTAATTTAAATATATATTATTCTAACACTCATATACACTCAAAAGTAAATGCATTCATGCTTTAAGTGAATAACGAAATAATACAATCTTATTTATCACAAAATATCAAAAAATATTTTTTTTTTTTACTTTTAATGAGAGGAAAGAGAGAGAATAAATAAAGATGAAAAATAGTTATGGGGGATGATTGCACATTCAAAAAGCTCAGAATGGAAACATGTTTGTCTTATATAAAAACTCTTAATATAGGAAAAGTTTCGGTTCTAATTATATCCAGCTCTCAGTGACGATGGCCGTATAGTTAGATTCAAAACATTTCATATATTGAGAGTTTAAATTTTTTTTTTCATTTAATATATTAAATACATTTTTCTTAACAAAACTTGGATTTTCTATTAAGGAAAAAACAAAACATCTATTCATTTTATAAATGATAAAATCGTTTAGGAATTAAAAGAGACTAGTAAAATAGATGATGCTATATATATTTTTGACTAAAGAAAGTCATTTTTTTCAAGGCCATTCATTTTTAAAGAAGTGTGCAGTGTTTTCCATTTGGTTGAAGCACGATTTCACCTTGAACTTCTTTAATATAATGACAATATTCAAGATCTAATTGTTGAGCTGCTGTCACCTAAAAAAAAACATTATTAATTGTATCATCATAAAAATAGAAAAAATCTGGTGTGATGGTCGCACAGCAGATTCCGCCGATATATTAGAATTCAAGATATAAAATATATAAACAGAGAAAAATATTTATATTTTGCTACCATGACGTGCATTTCTCCTATTTTTCTTATGAAGTACAAGAGTAAAGTGTGATTCAAACAATTTTGAGAGCAAAATAAGAATATACATTTTAAAGAGCATCTAAAAAATAATTGATTTTTGAATTTTGATCAAAATCATTAGAGCGAATTTTGAGAAAATCGAAAAAAATCTGAAAAAGTACATCAGTAAAGTACTAGTACTTTTTGGCCAATTTTGTTTAAAAGATTATTTTCACGCCTCAGGGGTATGCCTAACTTAAATATAAAATTTCAGCTTTGTAGCTTGAATCCTTCATGCTTTAAATTGAACACACACACACAGCCAGCCAGGCCATGTCGCGAATTCAGGGGACCTCAAAACGTGTATATCCATCAAAATCTCGACATCGAATTTTTGACTTAAAACCAATACTTTCTCTCTATATATATTTACATATATATGTAAGAGAAAGTAAAAACAAAATGCTGTTAGCAATGGGAATTGAGAAAATTGAGGTGCCAGAAAAATCACTAAATGACCATTTCTATCCACAACGAGGATTTACGCGTGAGGAGAGTTATTATTTTTATTGTGAAGTTTTATAAAATTTATATAAAAATTCGATTTTGAAATTGTCAATAAAGGTTGAACAACAGATAAGTTATATATCTCTGGAATCATTAATTCATCGTATAAGGATACAATAATTCAATGATTCAGAATAGAGGATTTCAGCCAAAAGGAACGCCTCTATCGAATAAAAATCTCAATCTAGATGACGTTTCAGTTTTAATTAAATAAAGTCATCATCACTTCCAAAGAGATTATTGTCGATCTCAAGGTGTATACCAATGAGATGTAGATAGAATTGTTATATATATACATATACATGTATATGACATACATTTGAGACTTGGCCGTATTAACTGATGAGCATGTCATCTTATGTGCAAATAATATATTTTTATATGTTTATATATAACAACTCTATCTGCATCTCAATGGTGTATACCTTTAGATTGCAAATAACCTCTTAAGAACTGATGATAAATTTATTTAATTAAAACCGAAACATCTTCTGGATTGAGATTTTTATTCGCCCCTTTTGGCTGACATCCTCTCTTCCTGTGAATCATTCTAATCGTTGAAAAACCACTTCTCTAATCAACATTTATTAATTCAAATGCACGAGAAAGGTTGGGGTGTGCAGCCGGGAGTCGAGCCACGGATCCACCAATTTGTACTCGGTGTGCCCTAACCACTGGACCAGAGCAAGGGGTATTTGAATTCATTCAGAAAGCAATTTTAGTTATCAGGAGAAATGGACACAAATTCGGCACCACAAATTTCTCCCTGACCAGACGCAAAGAGGTCTTTCAAGAGTGTTGATTATTATTTATTGAATAGAATATATATATATATGCTGGTACCTGCTCAACATGTGCAGGAACTTCTATTGCGTGTGCACAATCTTGTGAACAAGCCCAATGTTGAAATGGTACACAAGTATTTCCTAAATATGGATTTTTAAAAGTGTATACTTTATAACCTGAAAATTTCATTTCATTATTAGTAAAAAAAAAAAAAAAAAAATTTATTAATACGATACAAAATCAATTTATAGCTGAGATGTTATATTAATAAGAAGGTAGAAATGAGAGATGCAGCTAAGGTTATTTCTTTGTTCATTTGATTCCCACAGCTGACGTTTCGGTTTTTGAACCATCCTCAGAGCTGGCGAAAAGTTATTATGTCCTAGTGGATTTTATACATTGTTGAACAACTCTTATATAATAAATATATAAAATAGCAGGGCCGGAACTAGGAGATTTTTTAGGGGGGGGCAAAATTTAATTTGCCGCCTCCTCCTTAAAATTTTCTATACAAAATTCATATCATTTTACCTTTTTTTTTTAGTAAATCTTTCTTTAATTGCCGCTCCCTAATATCTGCCGCCCGGGGCACACGCACCCACTGCCCCCCCCCCCCCCTAGATCCGGCCCTGATACACAGTATGAGATGACCAGGTACATCCATAAACTCATTTATGTACCATCAAGAGAAAAGATATTGGACAATATGGCGGCTACCTGCCATAAGGCTCAAATGCCAGGTAGCCGCCATATTGTCCAATATCTTTTCTCTTGATGGTACCTGGTCATCTCATATTTTGTATATTTAATATATAAGAGTTGTTCAACAATGTATAAAATCTACTATGATATTTTCATAATGACTTTTCGCCAGCTCTGAGGATGGTTCAAACACGGGACCGAAACGTCAGCTGTGTGAATTGAATGAATAAAGAAATAACCTTAGCTGCATATCTCATTTCTACCTTCTTATCAATATTAATTCGATAGCCAATAGCTTGAAGGTTTACTTTATTGAGGTCTGGCGACTTGTATTGCACAATTTAACAGTTTCGGTCTTATAAAATTGTGCAATACAGTCGCCAGATCTCAATAAAATTTTCCGTTAATGAATATTTTATAATATTTATTTAAAATACCGAAGATCTGAATTAGAAATAAAGTAAACCTTCAAGCTATTGGTTACTATAATATTAACTTTTGCTGTTTCCATCATAAGAGTTATTAATACGAGTTAAAGGAATATACCTGAAGAGTCCAGACCAACTGCTGAAGGACAATTTCCACATATATAAAAAAGATTGTAAATATTGGAAATATAGTCTTGAATTGTAGAGGGTATAAGTCCAGGAACAAAAAAGTTCAGCTTTGAAGCAATTATAGATTTTGCTGAGAGGAATAATAAAGTTTCAGGATTGAAAGTTTGTTGACTTTTATATTTTTTATGATTTTCTCCGTAAACATAAAGTACTCTAAAAAAAAAAAAAGGAATATTAAATGGAATTAGTATGAAAATTATCTCATCTGTCAAAATATCCGAAGAATAATACACCAGCCTTGATGGATCACTCTTACATCAATTGTAGAAATTTAGACTGGTATCCCACTTGATTATCTTCTTTATATATATATAATTCTTCTGTACGTGTGTATGTGACTGAACTCCTCCTAAACGACTGAACGGATTTTGATTAAATTTTTTGTGTATGTTTGTGAGAGTCCCGGACAGGTTATGATTCACAAAAATTCAAAACGATCGCTTGTAGAAGGCCAGACGTGATGCCAGTCGAATTATCTGCGTGAGTGGTCCATCATGACTGGCGTGTTAATTTCTGGATATTCTTTATTAATTAGTCGTAAGGAAGGTAGATTTGCAGCCAGAAGAATAAAAAAATATTTAAATTCTTTTGGTCGACGTTTCGGACGCCAATCGCGATTATATATGAATATATGATGATGAAATATTCAATTCATCAGAATCGATGTATTTTATATAAAGAATTTGAATAAACAAGACTTTAAACTAATTTTTCTCAATTAACATTTTAAGCACTGTCTCCTGCAAAATAGTCCCCTTACTGGCAATACACCGTTTCCATCGTTTCTTCCATTTTTGGAACGCCTCCTGGAACACATTTTGTGGGACGGCTCGCAGGCTGCTTGACTTATTTCTCCTCTATGGTTTGGAAATAACTTCCTTTCAATTTGGGAAACAGGAAATAGTCTAGGTCCGAAGAATATGGTGGATGAGGCCTAATGGGAATGTGGTGTTTTGCTAAATAGCTGCAGATAATAAGTGACGCGTGAGCTGACACATTGTTATGATGTAACATCGCTTTTCCCACAATTCAGGCCTCTTCCTGCCCACAACATCCTTTTTCCTGTTTCACAAACTGAAAAACATTGAAAGGAAGTTGTTTCCAAACCATAGAGGAGATATAGGACAATGCGCCAAGAAGCCTGCGAACCGTTCGACAAAATGTGTTCCAGGAGACGATCCAAAAATGGAAACGGTGTATTTCCAGTAGAGGGGACTATTTTGAAGGGGAGAGTGCTTAAAATGTTGTACAATAAGCAATAAAGCTGATACAACAAAAGTTCTGTTTCTTTATTATACACACCTTGTATATAGTATTTTTTCTACTCTGCTAAACTGTTTAAATTAACAGATACTAAACGGTATGTAAGTACTTACCGATCATTTACATCAGTATGATACCACATAAAAGTAGCTTTAAAGTAATTATGATTGCCATGTCGATGAACAGTTGATAATTGAGGCATCGTTAAAAGAAAGCCTGGAAGGGCGTCCAATAGATTGTTATCTATGTATAATTCTTTAAGTAATTTACAAAATGTTAACGTAAATGGAATTGATCGATTTTGTAGACGATTGTTTGTTAAATATAATCGTTCCAATTTGGATAATCGGCCGATATCAGGTGGAATCCATTCAAGGTTGTTATATTTTAATGATAATACTTTAATATTTTCACATTTAAAGAGCTGAAATTAAAATATTGTTATTTTAGTTTTCTAAAAACATATTTGTCAATTAAACTTAGAGGTTTAAGGGTTTTGAAATACTCTCCAATTATGCCCCGGAAAAAGCGAAAAAATAAAAGACCAAATGAAAATAAATATTAGCAGTGAAAAATTTGTATATAAATATAATTAAAGAATCCCTCAAAGAAGTCCGATTTTAATTTCCGAATTGAAGGCTTACAAAATGTGAGATACATACATTATTGCTTCCTCTTTCGGTGTTTTTTCCCTACCCTTAAAGATAAGCGGACAAATAAGACAAGCATGCTTCTCGCGGGTAGTAGGGCTTAAATATCTCTAAATAGATATAAACCTTAAAACTATTAAGACTGAGTGTTCTTTATTGGCGAGGCCAAACGTCCCCCGGGAATCGAACCCAGGATCTCCAGCCTTTCCGGGGCATAGGCGTGCTGCCAATTGCCACACCAGGCCACCGCGACCTACACCAATAAAACTCACTTCCCTTTATATGCAGTTTGCCGTGCAAATTACTAACAAAGTGAAAAACTTTCAAGAAATTACTGTAAGCAGCAAAGCCCTGAGGGCAGTGGAGTTAAGTTATGCTCACAGGGCTTTGCTCTGCTGCCAGACATACATCTGGGTCTTCTTTAACACACTACTGTAAGCAGCAAAGCCCTGAGGGCGGTGGGGTCAAGTTATGCCCTCAGGGCTTTGCTGCCAGACAGACATCTGGGTCTGCTTTAACACACTACTGTAAGCAGCAAAGCCCTGAGGGCAGTGGGGTTAAGTTATGCTCACAGGGCTTTGCTCTACTGCCAGACAGACATATGGGTCTGCTTTAACACACTACTGTAAGCAGCAAAGCCCTGAGGGCAGTGGGGTTAAGTTATGCTCACAGGGCTTTGCTCTGCTGCCAGACAGACATCTGGGTCTGCTTTAACACACTACTGTAAGCAGCAAAGCCCTGAGGGCAGTGGGGTCAAGTTATGCCCTCAGAGCTTTGCTGCCTACAGTAGTGTGTTAGAGCAGATCCAGATATCTGTCCCTCTACTAGTTTAAAAAAATAAAATAGGGGAACTAGTGTTTTCTTTCTTGGACAAAAAGTGACAGGTAGTATGTTCTTCTATAATTCGTTTTTAATAATTATTAATTATATCAGACTACCTGTCACTTTTTGTCCAAGAAAGAAAACACTAGTTTCCTTATTTTATCTGTATAAATTTGGACTACATTCACAATTTAATCAAAAAAAATTGATACAAATAAGGCTATAATACAATATAATTTAATATAATAATATTACCTCTTTAGGTAGAGTGGCATCTTCTCCATATTTATAAATACTATCTAAATGCATCTCAACGAAATTATAATGAGCTAAATAACGAGCAAGAACTGTCTGTGAGGGGATCCTATAATTTTTACTTGCATCTTGTTTTAATTCCGAATCTAAAAATGATAATAAACGATGAGGTGATTTCTCTAAAGCAACGGCCAAAAACCATAAATCGGCGGATATCTTCTGAAAAGAAGAGAAAAATATTAGGGTTTATTGTTTTTAAATAAATTTTTTTTTTTTTTTAATTGTCATTTTGAAATTTCAAAGTATTAAATAACAGATATAGAAAACATATTTGATTGTAAATTTTCAATTAATTATGTTATTAATTTAGAGTATTTTGAAATTATTTAATAAATAAAATTAAAAAAAACCAACCTTATAAGG
Organism: Euborellia annulipes; assembly: GCA_023213315.1. Classification (NCBI taxonomy): domain Eukaryota; kingdom Metazoa; phylum Arthropoda; class Insecta; order Dermaptera; family Anisolabididae; genus Euborellia; species Euborellia annulipes. Next base: position 7,703 of record JAKCPI010001520.1, read on the forward strand.
GATATTATTTGAATTAAGAAGGAATGTACCATTATTTAAAACTTTTTCCTGGAATGTTTCCAAGAGATTTTTTGGATTTAAACATGTTTCATTTTTGAGTTCTTCCCATAAAAATGAATCATCTTGAAATTTTTTCATTAGGAGAAATTCATAGCAATGAAATATTTCCATTCTAATTTAATTTAATTATTTAATCTTTAATAACATGATGTGAAGGAGAGTAACTCAAATAAAAGAGCAGAGAGTTAAGAAAAAAGATTGACATAAAATCATAAAATAAACATAATACTAATGGGTAACATGAAATTGGAGTTGAAGGACAAACTTGTTGTAGGATTTTGAATTAAATGGAATTGTTAAATTATTTTTCGTATTGATCAATATTAATATAAAATAGTATCATTAGATTATAGGTGTTTTTCATAAACAAGTTTAATTTCTGTGATTTAAGTAGAAAATTTTGTTAGGTTATGGTAAAAATTTCTAATTTATCTATTTTGTCTTATTTAATATCTTTTGGAAAATCTGTCTGTTAATAGCTATTAAAAATAAATAAAGACAAGGAAGGATGGGTTTTTATAAAATTAAACAGGAAATACCTGATATAATGTTTGTATTTATTTATTATATGTACATTTACCTTATAAAGATCTATGAAATAATGTGTTAAAACATATAATTATTATTTTTATAGGCTATATTAATTTAATATAGAAAGATTAATATAAATATTAATTTATTTTATTTGTTTTTAATCCCAGGAGTTTATTTTGCTTTCTTCAGGTATATATGAGAATCTATCTGAGTAACTAAAAAAAAAAAAAAAAAAAAAAAAAAAAGTAATTAAGTAATAAAATTTTAAGTAGAAATATAAATTATTTCGAAAATAATGAATAATTGAATGTATGAATGGAAATATATATAGGTAAATGTAGAATGGGTGGTTGAATCATATTTGGAATAAGAAAAGTAAACATACTTTAAACCCTTCCTTGTTGTTCATATCGTGTCTTTTTTATTTAAATATGTTTATTATTAGATTATATCCGTTTATTTTAATTATAACACATATTCAAGCACTATTCAAGCAGGAGAGGACTTGTCACTTGTGAGATGTTTCACCTTTGTTGATTATCTAAATAATGTTTTGAATCATTATATGAAACAAAATAGATATTTTTATTTGTTATTTACTGAGATAAAGTGTTTAAAGTGTATTTGAACTTCGTTTCAGTCAAATTTCTTGTTGTTTATTGAGATAACTCTGACATGACATCATTAATTATTTTATGTTAAAATTTAATTCTGTAAAGAATTGTATTTCTTGATATCCTTTACGAGCACAATTGATAATATTACAAAATTTTGGATCTTGAGTATTTGGAGAGCCTAAATAACTCAAAAACAAACATTATATATAAATCTATGTAAATGATTGAAGTTTGTCCTTAACTGAATTATGTTGGGGGGATATAAAACCTATGGCGTAGCCAATGGGAGAAGTCCCGTATGCCATTTGAATTTTTAAACTATAGAATGGATTAGCTAAAGTTATTTTGAAATTATAATTATAAACGTGTTTATATAAAATAAAAGGAGAATTAGAGATCTGAGTTAAAAATTAGTTCTGGTATTTTATTTTTTCAAATTTTGTCCAACAAACGTGACATCTTTAGAAGAGTTTGGGAACTATTAGGCTAATACTTATTTGTTAAAATTTAAAATTAGGGTAAGGAACCCTGGGGCATGGGCGTCCGCAGGGGGGGGGCAACTTGCCCCCCCTCCTGGAAAATTAAAATGATACAAAAAAATGTATAAAACAAAAAAAAAAATACAAAAAAAACCTTTCACAGTATACATCCACCTTGCCGCGGTGAGAAAGCTTTAAATACTAAGAGATGTATAACATTATTAATATCAAAATACGTTTTTTTTAACTTATCTGGAAGTGACTTGCCCCCCCCCTGCAAAAAATCCTGCGGACGCCCTTGCCCTGGGGTGATATAAATTTATGACACTCTCTCAAATAAAGTATTTTAATCATGAGAAATCCTCTCGATTAAAAAAAAAATTGGCATTTTTTTTAACTACAGCGCTAGATAACTTTCTATGTTTACATTGAATCTTTTTTAATCGATTAATTCTTATCAGTGACGTTGCTCAGGGGCCCACATGTGGGTACGTGGATGGCGACCACGAGCTGGGAATGGCAGTCCTATTCTTTACATGTCTGTCCCTTCCTTCTATATTTTCAATAGGCGTCAGACCGTGCGATGGGCCGGCCTGTTCTATTTCTTCCGATCGCAAAAAATCCTTTCGACCAACCCCTTTACAGCCGACCCCGCACCGCGGGAATAATAAAGTCAAAGAAAGGAGAAGAATTATAATCAGTGAACGGCGCTACGGAGAGGCTGGGGGGGGGGGGGCAAGCGCACCCCCGGCAATGGCATCTTCCCTCCCCCCCCCCCCCTTAGTATAAAGTTTATAATGAAGTGATTATTTGAGTCACAAAGAAAAATTGAAAATTTACTAAAAAAAAAAACAAAAAAAAACTGCTGATTCGTTGAGGTTTCTCTCTCATTTATTTATCGACGTTCCACAGGCTGGTTTTTCAAGGCCCCCTACTAGAATTTCCTTCGTTCTTGGTGGCTTTTGCTGTCAGGTCTCCAATGAACGAGCTAGCGCACTGATTCTTATCTATTAAAATTAGAAAATAATTCTTTAATGTGTTCAATTCATTGATATTTAATCAAATGTTTATTGTTTTTTCGCACTCTTAAATCCACCTTCCTTTGTAGTTAAATATATCGAACCATATTTGAGTATTTTAAACTTTAACTAAACAGTAAAAATTTTTATCTCAGAAAAAAATTCAATTTTTGGAATTTATTTTTTTTTTATTACCCCGTGCTCGAGAACGTTTTAGGACCTACCCGTTCCCGTGCAAGATTCTATTCTGGAGGATATGAATTTTATCTAAAAGGAGAATTAAATCCAAGTAAGATAACACAAGGTTTTTTGTTTCAATAATTTGTTTAACACTTTATACGTATTTCGACACAAATAACCATGTGTAATCTTACTATTCCGACACATCTTGTCAGACAACGGTTACCAGTTTAAAATTAATGAATTTTATCAATAATAACAAGTAATATGACTCCTCCGCCACCTCGGAAGTCTAAAAAATAAATAAATATTGAGAATAACGTAATAAAAGAACTGGTAACGGAATTTTTCTCAGACACCTAAGACAATTTCATATGGGTATCCGAAATGGTATTGTAAATATTTAAATTTTCAAGAAAATAAAGAAATACATAAATAAATATATAAGAATTGCTCATTTAATAATAGTAGATAGATTATATATAAGCAAAAATATTACGATAATATCATATTTTTTTGAATAACATCAAAAAAAAGAAAAACATGATATAAATAAAATTATTTTTTCTCTTGTGATTTTTCTAAATTAATTTTACATGGTGGATCAGGTTTATTGCACGTTTCTTTATGACAAGAAGCTGAGGTTTGTTCTTTAGGTTCTTTATGAATTCTTTTAACAACAACTGGTTGTGGCATTTGATCGTCTTCGGTTGTTTTTTTACAAGATAAATCTTCCGTTTTGCATGTTGGTTTTTCTACTTGCAGCGATGACGTAGTTTTTGTAGCTGGAAATAATTTATCGAATTTTTGTGCCGGTTTCATTGGTAATAAAGAACCAAAAACCACGTGCTGAATGACGGGGAACTTTCCTAGAACCTGAAAAATTATTTTCTTTTTTCAGTAAGTGCTGATTAGGAAGATAAGATCTTTTTTTCTGTTTATCTTCCTTTTCTTTTAAATAAATAAATAGATAAATAGATACCTCAACTTTATACATTTTGATGAGACCAGCATTTATTTTTCTCCAACAAGAAACAGCGCTAATATTCCACAATTGATTAGAATGTTCAGCAAATAATCCTCTTTTCACCTTTAAAAAAAATAAAAAATTTAAATATTTTATAATAAAATATATTTTCACAAGTGGCAAAGCCCGCCGAAAACGAGCAGTTACTAGCGCTTTATATATACTGTAGTAATGATGATAATGATAATGATTATTAAATATATCATTTATATGTAAAAAAAAAAATCTGGAATGACTGCATGTCTCTTCCGTCTATATTTTCAAAAGATGTCAGACCATGCATACTGTTTCTATTTCTTCCCAGTCGCAAAAAATCCCATGAATGATACAATTAAACAACAATGTGACGGCACGGCCGACCCCGCAACGCGCGAATAATAATAGGCGAAGAAAGTATAAGAAGATCCCTTCACTTCAAATGACAATCTTTTATTTGCCAAATAGATCTGATTTTATTTTTCCATACTTGTAATTAATTATTCATTTTATTGTTACCTTATTTATATATTCAATGCAACCAAGAAACATAAAATCCTTAGCAAAAACACTGATAACATCAGGCTGGACAAAAGCTTTTGGTTCAATTCTGGGATGATCTAGAAAAAGAATAAAATATTAATAAATAATAATAATAATAATAATTATATAATAAATTCCATTCCATTATTCACCAACAAGTTGGGAACTTCCCCAAATAAATGGTACAAATTGATGGTCATCAAGACTCCAAACTCCATGACTTCCGGCTGGTTCCATTCGATAAGTCGTTAATAGTTTTCTTATTAAAACTAAATATCTATAAACAAAAATAAAGGTATGAATCTATAAGTCTATATGATTTTATAAAAATTATACATATACAAATTTTATTGCAAAATTCTTTAAATCGCTTAAAAAGGCAGATTCCCAAGAAAGATCCCCTTCATTTTCAAATTCTCCCATCCACTTGTTAAATAAAAGTTTGTTTTTTTTTTCACCTATTAAAAATAAGATTGGCTACAGCAACTTTGTCCTCTTCTAAGAAGGCTCCAATTTTAAACATACAACATAGAAGCATTAAAAAAGACATTTCATGTCCGGTGCCGTAATCTATCCGTGTTGAATTTCCAAAACCATCAATTAAATAAGGAGCCATTTCAGGTACAGCCCGATGAAATTTCTCTGGTAGAGCTTCTCGTAATAAAGCATGAGCTTGCTAAAAATTAATTAAAAAAATAAATTAACATTTCATATGACTAGTAATACAGTAATTATTTTTTAGGAAGGGTTGATAATAAGTGTTTTGTGTAATCAGAGGACATCATCCATGATTTAAATAAGTACCAGGTTTTCTAACTATTTTTCTGGAATCGTAAAGGAAAAATGTAAAAAAAAAAATTAACAATCACTGAAAACCTATATGAAAATTATGACAAATGTATAATACTTACAAGTTAGTTAAATATTTTTCGAGATCTATATATTTGAATAAGATAATAGTATTCAAAATACCTCGATTCGGACTAAACAAGTCATAGATATATTCAACAAGACATGTGAGTGTTTTTTATTGGTGAGGCCAAACATCCCATGGCCCCCGGAAATCGAACCCAGGATCTCCGCCTTTCCGGGGCATAGGCGTTGCTATCCATTGCACCAGGCCACCGGACCCTCGACCTGCACCAATAAAACTCACTTCCCCTTATATGCAGTTCGTCGCGCAAGTTACTAACTCGTAACGAAAAAGTGAAAAACTTTAAAGAAAAATTTTCCACTTGTGCGCCGCTTGTTAAACCAGTAGAGGGACAGACATCTGGGTCTGCTCTAACACACTACTGTAAGCAGCAAAGCCCTGAGGGCAGGGGGTTAAGTTATAGTTAAATATTGGCCTCACCAATAAAAAACACTCACATGTCTTGTTGAATATACAGTATAGTACTTGTGAGTGTCCGTTAAAGGATCAACTACCTGGTAGTTAAAAACAAAAACATTGTAATCAAATTTATACGTTTATTTATAACAAAAGTCAATCTGTAATATTATTTTGGCTCAATAAACACTTGTAAAAAGACATCAACCATGAGAATGTTTAAGGCATTCCTTTCTTAAAAGCCATTTGTGATATTATTCTTGAAATATGAACGAAGTTCTTCCTGGTTGCAATGTGACCTCTGGTCATTATAGGTCTTCGGACCTTATGTACCCATTCCAAAAAAAAGCCATTCATCCAAAAATGCGCTTCGTCGTTAAAGATGATTGGGGTCCTCGTCGAAACGATCCAAAGTCCAGTCAGCGAACAAACATTTGAACGATGGGCCTTTCAAATAAAAAAAGAATTTCGTTTATACCTCACAGACAGCTTGTTTTATTCCATGTCAACATCTAACCGCCCTTATTGAAAAACCCTATATATATGCTACTCAGTTTTTTCACCAAAAGCATTGGAAATTCCAGCTTACTGAAGAGAGTAGTGAATTATAAACTTTCGGCGAAGTGTTCAGCCTTTACCTCAGAAGCTTAAATGGCTGGAGCTGTTATTGAATCCAAACAGAACACAAGCATCATCAGACAAAGATATACCATTTGTGAAATTTGTTCCAAAATGAGTATTGAAACGCCGAGTTCGGCGTTTAGCCTTAACTCAAGAAAATTTCAATCAACAAACATCACACACCCATCGATTAGAAGTGAGCACAATTTTGTTACTCTGATCAACATTTACGAAGATTATGTGTAGCTTTTTTTGTAAGAAAAAAAAACCTACTTACGTCTTTTAGTTTTTCATAGTAATTCCTAAAAGCTTTATTCCCATAACGTTGTGGTTGATCAATTGGTGGAGTTTCATCAATCATTTTATCAAGTTTTTCAAACAAATCCATTATAGCGTCAGTTATTTCACTCACTGGACATTTTACTGTGTTAGGCTTTCCTTGAATTGCATCGTTTATTGCTAAAATAAAACCCACATATTCCTAAAAAAAAAAAAAAGATTTTAGAAAGAGAACTAAGCTTAAATCAAAGGGGAATGTTTAAAAAAGAATTAAAATGAAATGGTAATGATTTTATTTTTTCATTTAAGGTCTTTTTCGGCACCTGAAATGAATATATTTACTTTACAACATAATTTATCAAAATGTTACCATATATGCTTCAGATTTTTCCCATAGCGGCATATCTTTTTGAGTCATTACTGCTCTTCTTGGTATAATAAATTCATGGTCTTCTGAAACTAATAAAAAAGTCAATAAATTTAGCAATTCCAAACAGAAAATAGCGATTTCCTAAATAAATGTATATTATTAATGAATATTTTTACCTATTCCTTCGTTTTCCATTTTTATTCAAGACTGAATTAATATGTTTTCATAAATAATTAATACTAAAATAAAAAAATTAATAATTATAAATTCTGAAATAAAAAAAAAAAAAAACAAACCTTTTTAGGTTATATCAAGTTAATTTTCAAAGAATTTTTATTTTTCGAAGATTTTTTAAGAATTATTATTAGTTGAATTTAATTAATTTCATTTTAAAATATTTAAAAAATTTTTTATATTTGGTTTACAATAGAAAAAATAATTTTTAAAAACAAATGTCAAATTATCTAAAATTCAGCAAATTTAAAAAATTCACCGTTTCCTGACAGATGGGAACAAAGACTGACATTAATCATTTAACAGTGATTTATTTTATTTATTTCAGATATGTTTCAGATTTATTTAACATGGACTATAGATAATGTGGATAGGAAACTCACATATTAAATTCGGACAATATCAACAGACTGTACCGACTGTACCTAATGAAAAGAAGACTTGTAATTTTTGAAAATTAAATATGTGCAATATTAAAATTTTTTAATATGTATTCAATGTTTCTTATCATTAAAAATAAAAGTAAATTGTTAATATGATTTTTAAAAAAAAAGTGCAGGAGGTGGATTTGAACTCGCGAAGTTTGGTTACGTGGGAATGTAAAAAAATATAGACTGGTTGAGGACACATTTACCACTTGAGCCACAGATTTATTTAATTCTATTAAGTCAAAATAAGCCATATAAGAAATATGAAATAAAAGAAGTATTAAAAAAATTTTAATATTTCACATATGATATATCATTTTTTAGTATATTTTATGCAGATTAATAATTTAAAGTCAAAATTTCGATAGCATGCATAGTTTTCAAATAATTCAATGGACAAAAGTCAGATTGTTTATGCCTTAATATAATTAAACCAAAAACTCTATCTTACATATGATACATGTCATTAATTCTTGAATTCCCCCTGATTCCAGAGAACTAAAGCCCTTTTAATTATATGATCTAATTTGGGAGTTATTGGCGATCAAAGTTAAGACTATTTTCGACCTTAATGACATGAACACTCAATTTTCTATATTATCGAAAAAATTATTTAGCATTGTCTGATTAAAACCAAATTTTTACCAGAGATTTATAATTAAAAAATGAGTTTTTTTCTAAAGTTTCATTGAGATTGGTAAAGAAATAAATAAAATATTGACTATTTTGTAAATTGAGTTTTAGAATTCGGGATCCCGGATGGGTAAAGAGAGCCGTCTATGAACCGTGCTCTAGGCTTCATCTGAGATCCCGAATTCTAAAACTCAATTTACAAAATAGTCAATATTTTATTTATTTCTTTACCAATCTCAATGAAACTTTAGAAAAAAACTCATTTTTTAATTATAAATCTCTGGTAAAAATTTGGTTTTAATCAGACAATGCTAAATAATTTTTTCGATAATATAGAAAATTGAGTGTTGATGTCATTAAGGTCGAAAATAGTCTTAACTTTGATCGCCAATAACTCCCAAATTAGATCATATAATTAAAAGGGCTTTAGTTCTCTGGAATCAGGGGGAATTCAAGAATTAATGACATGTATCATATGTAAGATAGAGTTTTTGGTTTAATTATATTAAGGCATAAACAATCTGACTTTTGTCCATTGAATTATTTGAAAACTATGCATGCTATCGAAATTTTGACTTTAAATTATTAATCTGCATAAAATATACTAAAAAATGATATATCATATGTGAAATATTAAAATTTTTTTAATACTTCTTTTATTTCATATTTCTTATATGGCTTATTTTGACTTAATACAATTAAATAAATCTGTGGCTCAAGTGGTAAATGTGTCCTCAATCAGTCTATATTTTTTTCCATTCCCACGTAACCAAACTTCGCGAGTTCAAATCCACTTCCTGCACTTTTTTTTTAAATTCTTAACTGTTCTTTATACCCCTGAGAGGGGGGGGGGCTGGCGCGCGCGCCAAAAATCACCTGGCACGGAGGCGGCAACCAAGTGTCGTTCTTTTGTATTATTTTAGTTTCGAAACTGCATATTTATTAAAATTTTAAAATTTTATAATTTATTATTTAAAAAATATTTGAATCATGTTTGTCTGTGCTGCTATCTATGGTTGCTATCATCACTATCATCATTAATTTTACATTTTGATTATCATTAAAATTTTATTCCCTGATTAAAAGATTCATACAAGTTTCATTTAGGGATTATTTTAATCCATAATTTGGATATAAAAGCGATTGCCTAATCAAAATGATAAACGTTCTTATTTGATAAGAAGGGACAGTGCAAGGCCGAAATATAAATCTATAATATATTATAAAAATGAATCCAAGCAATTGTTTAATCGTTGATGCAGAAACTCCACTTCATAGCCCTTGTATTGCTAAATATAGAAGGTAATTATTTATAAAAATAATACATTCAACGTTAAAATTTTTAATCGCCTCATTTTGACACTTTAAAGGAGTTTTGCATATTACACAGTAAAAGAGAGACATCCAGTAACTCTAACGAAAATAATTGATCACCTTTCGCAAGATAAAGAACAAATTATTAAAGAATTTGGAGAGGTAATTTATTTTAAGATAAAATTAAAAGATCCTCCATTATCTATCTTCAACAAAATTTAATCAAGACACTTTGCTTTTGACAAATAAAACCAAATAATAAAATAGCAGAAGAAGATTCCTCCTAAACTAAAGGAGAGCGGAATATTTCATTGTCATTTCTCCTTACCAAAATAATTTGCACTCATTATTTATAACTGTTTACATATATCTTTTTATTAGTTTACCTCATTTCTCAGATTATATGTGATAAAATATTTATATTTTTTCAGAAATTCTTTAAAAAACAAATTCTTAGCGACCATCAATTTGTTTAAAATTGTTTTAATATTTATGTTTTAATATATATGTTTAAAATTTCGCTACTCAATCCTTTAATACTAAATTTTCTGAAAGCACCAACGTTCAAAATTTTGCCTGCATGGACTTCTGTCATTATCGTCAGTTATTTATATATATATTTTTTTGTATGTCTTAATTTATTTATTATTTTTAGAATTGTAGAGAAGAAATGAAAGAACTAATTGGTTTATTTTCTAAATTAAAATTTGAACTCCAAACTAATAAAGATTTTCTTCCATTAAATTCTAAATGTGATGATGCGGAAGTTTGGAATGAATATCTGAAATCTCTAACTGAAATTGAAGGAAAAACACCATCCTATTATTTTAGTGATTGGCTTTATGAAGAATGCTATCTATATAGAAGATTTAGAGAAATCTTTGAGCTCAGGTATTCAATCAAATTCAAAATAAATTTGATGTTGAATTTCATTTTTATTGATCAATTTATTTTTCAAATTTTTAGTAAATTCTTAAACAAATTTGACCCATTTCAAAAACAAAAGAGAGAAACTTTTCATATTTCATTGATGCCGATGCAGAAGGTGACTGAGCTCACTCGGGACGTTAATTATTCAAATATCAAAACAGTTGAAAAATTATTTAAATATCTTACTAAGGTGATTATTAATTTTACATAAAATAAATAAATGAAAGAGGAGCCTTGATAATAATATGAGAAGGTAATGTCAAAAATTCCATGTTTTGATGGAAATACACTTGTTGGGGTTCCAAAAAAGGGGGTCCTGTAAAATATATATCGACACACACAAGTCAGATGTGACAGCACTTCACAAAACTTTCGAATACCAAATGATGTGCGTTGTGCGATTCACTCCAGATTTTTAAGAGGCTACGGGAGCGAAGTGGTTATGCATGTTTTTCCCGCTAAGATGGCGTTGTGTGTCATTAAAAGTATGCCCAAATATCAAGTAATTCAAAAATTTGCCAAGAGATGTCAAAATGGTAGCTAATAATATTTAATGCATTTGGTTGATTTTCATTGATCTTTTAATAATAAATACTTTATAAATGTTATTATATATTATGTATCTTTTATAAAAGCATAAAAATATATTAATATAGGCCAGATATAGGCCAAAAGGGGATCAGCTGTTAGACTAGCCTGCCATCTATTGCAAGAATGCTGAACTAATTAGACAGATGAATTTTAAATAAATCATCTAAGCTTATTTTAAAAATTTCTTAATTAATATGTGATTAATAATAACAATAAATTCATTTTTAAATTTTAAAAAAATTAAAGATTATTGGGACTAATTGTTTTTTTGTATTTGCTTGATAACAAAATTGAATTGAAAAATTCCTTATAATAGTCTAGTTTTTTACTTTTTTTTAAGTACGTTTAGACGTCGCCTCTGAACCCCCTTGAATGTAAATTAGAACAGAAGAGAGTAGCTTCTTCACCAACCAAGTCTCACGACGTTTTAATTTGCATTTATTGGCCCATCATCAGATGACAAGGCTACAATAATGTAATTATGTAATAATATACACTCATTTATTGTTTTTTTTTGTCTCAAGGTGTGCCTATGGGGAAATCGATGTGATTTATCACTTTTTATAAACGATGCGGAAGAGAAAATGGAAAATTATTTTGACAATTTAGCTCAATTTGATAATAAAATTATTTTAAATGACACCGATCAATTATGGAATTTAATAGAAAATATTAAAAACGAAAAAAATGATATATTAATCGGTGAGTTTTTTTAATTTATATTTCGGCATCTGAGGCCATTTAAACCCCCTCTATTTCAATTGATTGGTATCCAATTAATTGAAATAAATTTTTCGCCTGAGACGGATTTCATTATTTCTCTATAATTATTTATTTTTTATTTCAGACTTCGTCTGTGATAACGCAGGCTATGAATTATTTACTGATATCTGTTGGTGTGATTTTTTGATGTGCGCCTCTTTAGCGACTAGAATTCGAATTCATGTAAAAGCGATGCCATGGTTTGTCTCCGATGCTACACCCAACGATTTTCAATGGGTTCTTCAGCAATTCATGAAAAGTGATCATAAACCAATAAGGACTCTTGGGGAGCGATGTGGAACATATTTAGAAAACCAATCTTGGTAATTGTTTTTTAAACTGAATTCAATTCCACTTTACTCTTGTACTTCATAAGGAACAGGAGAAATAGTTGCCATTGTAACAAAATATAAATATTTTTCCATACTTATAAATTTTACAACTTGAATTCTAATAGGCTATATCGGTGGAAACTAAACATATGTCGACACAAAAAATCAGTGTGACAAGCACAGAACACAACTTTCGATTACCGAAGATAAGAGAAAGTTGTGTTCTGTGTGACCAATCACATCAGATTTTTAGTTAAAAATAAATTTTTCAAAATAAATTTTTTGATCTCTATTGAATTCTATTAACATATGTGATTTTAATCCTCGAGGGATTTGATTCTCCATTTCATATTATAGATAGTAAATAAAAATATCTTTAATTTATCATATGTATTTTAGGACAATCGAATCTTCTCCATTTTGGACCTTTCCATTTGATTATTCACAAATGGCTTCAAAAGATTCCAAATTGTATTCAACGCTAAGTGAATCCGATTTAATTGTTTTTAAAGGTAAGCTAAATTAAAAAAAAAAATAAATGTAGAATAAATTCAACACACTCATCTTCTTCTTTCTCATACCTTTTTGCCTGTAGTCATAATTCACCCACCTTCTTTTAGACCTTTCCCCTGGTCTTTTCCCTTCCATTTTATTTTACATCCTTCTCTCTTCTCATTATATCTAAGTCTACTATCCTGTGCCTTCGCATCTTTTCATTCGATATGAAAGAATATGGAATGTGAAGATCCGAGGATCCACCGTGTTTTCTTCACATCATTTTCTTAGAGCCTATGTTTCCCATTCATAAAAGTTTTACCTTCGAAAGTTGTGTGCTGAGCGACCAGTTACACCAGATTTTTTTTACTGTGTCCAAAAATACCCGGAATCTTGTTATAAAATGAAACATCTTCTTTATTCTTCCATATCTATTTCATCGCCTTCAAAGTACTGCCAACGTTTTTTCCAGTCCTTGAAGCACTCGAAATAGTCATTTTCCGGATTGGCCTTCGACACTTTCTTCGATTCCGGGTTACCTCCTCAATCGACTCAAAACGATATCCCCGGAGCGCCACACTGGATTGATTTTACATGGGGTTTTCGCCAAAAATGTGACAAATATCATTCCACAACCACCATATTCGCTTGATTTAGCTCCGAGTGACTTCTAGCTATTCGGAGAAGATAAAAGCCGAATCAAAGAAGGTGTTGAAGGCCATTCCGGAAAATGACTATTTGGAGTGCTTCGAAGACTGGAAAAAACATTGGCATAAGTGTATTGCATCGTTTGGGAAGTAAAATGAGGGACAATATTAAGTGCCACCCATGCGTTTTCTACTTGTGATTATTCCATTGTTTTTATAAAAGAAAATGAAAATCTTTATTGGAGATTTTCTAGGTTTGAACCATGAAAGTTTTCATTAAAAAATATATAATATTTGTTTTAAAACACTGAAATAATCACATGTAGAAAAGGCATGGGTGGGACTTAATATTGTCCCTCACTGTGAAGGCGATGAAATAGATTTGGGAGAATAAATAAAGAAGATTTTTCATTTTATAACAAGAATCTGGAAATTTTTTGGAAACAGTTAACCAGTTATAACCGAATAGAAATTTATAAAACTAAACACCGTTTTCCAGCTCTTTAATCAAATTGTTTTGACTTTATTTTTTTCTTTCTAGGCGATTTGAATTATCGTAAATTAGTAGGCGATATCAATTGGCCAACATCAACTCCATTCAAGACTGCTCTGAGAGGATTTCTACCTACAAATTTAGTATCATTTAGAACATTAAAATCCGAACCCGTTGTTGGATTATCTGACGGGCAAAACGATAAATTATATGAAGAATCAATAGAATGGAGAATTTCTGGGGATTATGCTACCATCTCATTGGTACTTAAAACAAACTAGGTGATACTATTTTTATTTTTTCTCTCTCTTCTATAAAATTATACCAAGGATCGGAAACCTGAGGTCTTCTTCTGTGCGGCCTTATTTACCTTTTTACTTTTATGTTTAAATTTTAAAATATTGTTATAAAGTGTAGGTGGAAGATGAGGGTATTATAAGTTATCATCAAATCAAGGATCAAACTTATATTTTTTATTTATCATATACACGTATATAAAATATTATATGCAACTTTTATTGTAACAGTTATATATATACTGTTTTAACTTGGTTTTTGTTCATAACTTGGATAATACTGTATCAATTGGAAAGAAATTAACTTGAGCTTTTCAGATGGCCTGGATCTTCGGTCCAAACTGCATTATTTTTTCTAAGCGCAATTTCATGATATTCATTCTCAGTGTTCTCAGTCAACATTTGCGATTGTAGATGGGAGAATCAATTCAATTGAATAATAAAATATTCTTAGGGGCAATTTATTGCCATATTTGAACTCTTTTTCTCAGTGGCGTCATTGGGGACATTTGCCCCCTCCCCACCAAAGGCTCTGATTTTTTAAAAATTTTATATTCTTAAATTAAAAATATATTTTGGCCAAATTAGAGTACCGAGACATCTTGGAATATTGAAGCAATATTGCAGAAAAATTGCACTAAATCACCTTAACGCTTTTAAACAGTCAATTTACAATTTATTAAGTCCAACCCATGTGTTTTCTACTTGTGATTATTTCATTGTTTTTGAAAAAATATATATTTTTTTAATGGACACTTTCATGGTTCAATCCTAGAAAATTTCCAATATTGATTTTCATTTTCTTTTATAAAAACAATGAAATAATCACAAGCAGAAAACGCATGGTGGGACTTAATATTGTCCCTCAATGTACATAACTCAACATCAAATCATATTATACAGTATATCTGCCAAAAAAATTTCATCCCGATCGGTACAGTAATATGAAAGTCAAAAAGAACCAAGTGGAACTAAATAATCTTAACGCAGTGTATATATTTTATATATACGAATATTTCTGTTAGAATCTACCATTTTTTTTGGGAGGAAGACATTAAATTATAAATCAACGTTATTATATCCCTCTAAAGGGTCGCGACACACACTTTAAAAAAAACATGGTCTAGCTCAGGGATTGGGGAGGGGTGTCAAACCAACAGAGCAATTTGATGTGCTTATTCTTGACAAAAACATTTCATACCTTCCTATTAGCTACGGTATCTTCTTTTTAAATTATTTTATTTAAAACTTAAAAAATCATGATATGTTAAGATTAATTGACCACCTACACTTTTTTTATAATGGAAAAAAATTATGGGGAATGTTTTGCGTCGACCATTTCTTGTTTTTTATCTCTTCTATATTTCATCCTTACATTCTCATATAATATTTTATTGTTATTTTAAACTAAGATTAATGAGGCTTCATAAGTTTGCTTTCTATTCTAGTCTTAACAGTTTTCACAATTCCAAAAATTAAAGCAAACATATTTTAATTATATTAGATATTTAAAATGATTGAATATACAACTTCGCAGACTCCTCTTGGACCAATAATATCACAGACATAAAGAGCTCAATTTGGGTTGGTCCAAGGGGGAAACCTCCTAAAATTAGATGGACGTGAGTGTTTATTGTTGTTCAGGTTGTTTTAATTTGCTTATCCTAAACTCTATTCATTTTATGATAATTGACCAGGGTAAAGTATCTAAAGCCCATTTTGGGATGATTTTTCCAAGCATTTGAATGCAAACTTGAAACTCTCAAATCTTTTTATGTTGTTAATATATTATATATTTTATTTGTAAATACATTTTATATTTTTTAAAATGAATAAAATTGTTATTAAATTCATATTAAAAAAATATTTTTTTTTTCATTTGCTTAAAAACAGGCGAAAGGACTATCCTAATTGTTGCTTAGGCTGAACGCACACCAATTGAGCAAAACACTCTTGGATAAAACGTTTTGTCCAAGAGCAAAACGTTTTGCTCAATACCAATACACACCGATTAGGCAAAATGTTTTGCCATTGAGCATTTTTGCCTAATCGGTATGCGTTGGCATTTTTTGCTCTTTTGCTCAATGGCAGAACATTTTGCCCAATGCCAACGCACACCGATTGAGCAAAATTATATAAATAAAATTAATATTATATAAAACAGATAATTATTTTATCAACAGTGTATAATATCAGATATTTTTCAAATTTAACATAAGCCTAGGGACTGATGCTCGGATCGAGATACGCCACTTTGAAATAAAAAAAATAATGTAAATTTATTTAAAATCAAAATTTATGACTTGACAACGCTTAATAAATATCTTAGATTATATCGATATGGATAATAATGATATAAATCTAAAAGTTTAAAATTTTGCATTTTTGAGCTGGTACAGCCCTAGAGACTTTTTAGTATTAAAAAGCCGAATATTTTTATTAAATTTTTTTAAATTTCAATATTTATCATGTGTGCACAAATATTATTAACTTTTTCTATTACCTGATGATTAAAAACAAGTCAATGTGTTTGGAAGTGACTGAATTATTTGAAATTTTTGAAGTTAACCCATTTTATATATTTTTTTTTTTTAAAAAAAACATTCACACTTTTCTCATTCACACACACATTCACACAGTCTTTTCGGCAACTTAGGCCATTTAAGACTTTGACGATAACGTTGTAGAGAATATATCTATTGTGGGTTGAGGCATTTCTATTTAAGCCATCTGGTATCCAAATGGCTAAATAAAATCATCGGACTGCCTGGGTCCGAACCCGCGACGTTTGGTATAGGAGGGAGGGCGCTACCTACTACGCCAAACCGGGGGCCATTTTATATATATATACTATCTTTCTAATTTTCAGTTTCTGTTTGAGTCTCTTTGGGTTTAATTGTTTATTTAATTATTCGTTTAATTGTTAGTTTGTTATTTAATCTTTATATCAACTTTATATGTACTTGAATATTTATTCTTTATATCAACTTGACTATCTTTTAGTTTTAAAACTTGATATTAGTATATTTTGAATCAAGAATTTTTTTCTTCTAAGAAACAAAAAGGTTGGCTTAAGTGAACCTGGCAGATCTCTAAAAAAAACTTATCCTAAATATAAGGTAAATAAACAAAATGTGTTGCTTTGGAGACAGCGACATTTTTCTTAAATTATCAATCAAATCTTGAAGTTTCAGAATGAGAAGAAATTTTCAGAATACAAATATTAAAAAAAATTGCAAAAATATTTAAATAAATAAATTTGAGTCGATTACCTAGCTAATTGGTAATATTGACATTTATAAAAGATAATAAACAAAAAAAAACCAAAATCGTTTATGGTTTAATTTTGAGAAATTTTTGATTTTAGTATTTGTATTTATAAACGTGTGTATATCTATAATAAAGATATATATTGAAATTGTATTTTCCCTACGATGAGTGACGATGGAAAAAAGACAAGCATCATTCGCCGACAGGAACCAAACAGGATTATAGGCAATTCATAAAAGACTTTTTGGCTGGAGGTGTAGCCGCCGCCATTGCAAAAACAACTGTCGCTCCAATTGAAAGGGTCAAATTATTATTACAAGTTCAACATGCATCTAAACACATTCCAGCTGAAAAACGATATAAAGGTAAAGTAAAATTTAGATTTATAAAATTAGATATTACTTCATGTACCCGAAAAAAGATATAAGGGTGTGCCGCCGGGAGTTGAACCACGGATCCACCGATGGTAAGGGACACTGAGCGCAAATCAGTGGCCGTGGTTCAACTCCCGGCGGCACACCCTTATATCTTTTTTCGGGTACATGAAGTAATATCTAATTATATAAATCTCCGTTTCGCGGCTTACCTACGCGATGTATATAATATCTTAAATATTATATATAATTTCTTATTTATAAAATTTAGATTGTTCTTCCGCTAGCCACTACACTAAGTCCGAAGGCATTTTTTATTTTTCTATTCTATGTGATCTCTCAACCATTAAAAATTAGAAGTACTTTTCTGTATTTCTCATTTATATTTCATTTAATCGGAAGACAATATAATTTAAACAAATTTTATCATTCAGGACATGAAGCAAAGCATTGACTGATAAAGATACAAGAGCTTTATATCCGCTAAGGCAGCGGTCTTTTAAAATTTACAGACTGGTTACTCAAAATTTAAATTCCTAAGACGACTATAATCAAGTCTCTCCCTCCACGAACAATATATAAAATAGGACAGTGGCTCTCAAGAATTATTGTTATTTGTGTGCTTAACTTTGATATTATTATTACTAGTATTCTTATTATCTATTTATTTATTTATTCTTATTATCTTATTATAGTATTCTTGAAAAGTGGTGATCGCTAGCTTGTTCTTTAAAATAATATTTATTTATTTTATTTTTTTAGGCATGATTGATTGTTTTTTAAGAATTCCTAGAGAGCAAGGATTTCTCAGTTATTGGAGAGGCAATTTTGCAAACGTCATTCGATATTTTCCAACACAAGCTTTGAATTTTTCATTTAAAGACAAATACAAATCAATGTTTTTAGCTGGAATTGATAAGAATACACAATTTTGGAGATTTTTTTTGGTAATCTAGCATCAGGCGGACTTGCTGGAGCAACATCATTGTGTTTTGTTTATCCTTTAGATTATGCCCGAACAAGGTATATTTTCTTAAAAATAATTCCTTTCTGTCACCAAATAATGTGAATACGTCTAGAGAAATTTTCATACAATATAAATAGTGAAACTACAACACTCGTTGTGATGTTTAGACAGTCTACAATTTCTTGATTTTGTATATAATAAAAAAAGGTGGGGTGGTATTTTTTTTTTTTTTTTTTCCAAAAAAAAATTTTAACTTCAAAGCGTTAACACCAAATTTTTTTAACATTCTATTTATGATATTAAATTTTAACATTTGTTTTTAGAGAATAGACCTGATTATGTTGAAATTTTAACTTCAAAAGAACAACTCCAAACTAATGATTATACTCTAAATGTAGAGTTTATGATCAAGTTTGCCCATTGAAACTACAACGAGCGTGGATAGACTGTTTCAAAAGTTTTCAGAGGATGTAAAAAAAAATTGCTGCCTCTCTCAGTAGCCTAACAATTTCTATCAATTCAATATCCTTTTTGCTATAATCGTGTTTTCAGAAATGCACCCAAATTTTTAAGGCGGATTCATGAACAGCTGCTGATTCAATATTAATCGAAATGAGTCTGTTCACGCTTGAACACAATCTTCTGAGAACAGAGTCACTTCGATTAATATTGATGACTTAAAATTTTCTCTTTGATAATCAAAAACAATTTGGCTGTTCGACTTTTATAATTTTTTTTTTTAAGATTAGCTGCAGACATCGGAAAAGGAGCGGGAAGAGAATATCATGGAATAACAGATTGTGTTGTAAAAACATTTAAACACGATGGTCCAGTCGGTTTATATCGTGGCTTTACTATTTCTATACAAGGAATAATTGTTTATAGAGCCTGTTATTTTGGTATATTTGACACTATAAAAACTTTTCTACCAAAGAGCCCGGATCAAACTCCTTTTATTATTGCTTTTATAATTGCTGAGGTAATTAATCAAAATTTTCAAATGATATAATTTTTTTTTAATAAAACAAATATTTGTTCATTGTCTTTTAGACTGTAACTACTGTTTCTGGATTGGTTTCATATCCATTGGATACAGTGAGAAGACGAATGATGATGCAATCGGGATTGGATAAAAAAGATAGGTTTTATACAGGCACAATAGATTGTATTGTGAAAATATTCAAAATTGAAGGTCCAAGTGCCTTTTATAAAGGCGCCTTTTCAAATATATTAAGAGGAACAGGGGCAGCTTTAGTATTGGTCTTTTATGATAGAATCAAAGTTTGGATTAAAGATTTATAAATACAAAAAAAATTAATGTTATTTTTATTTATATATATATATATATATATTGTAAAAACCATCAGTCAAACCGGTTTGAAATATCTGTTTTATAGTCTGATTGATAATTTATCTAATAAACTAAATGTTGATGTCTTTGTCTTTTTTTTTTTGGTAACGAAAATAAATTATCCAACAGGACTTGTTGCTTTTCTCATAGATTTAACCAGAGTACACGAAAGACCCTAATCACAGCGTTGTTAAAAAAAACCATTTTTTTAAATTTTAAAGTGGTTAAAACCGTCCAAAATTGGTTTTAATCACAATTTTTATTACTTTCTCTTACCTATGTATATATGTAATACATATATAGAAAGAAAGTATTGGATTCATGTCAAAAATTCGATGTCGAGATTTTGATGGATCCCCTGAATCCAAAAAAGTGGTTTTCGCGACATTGTCTGTCTGTGTTAAATTTTAAGCATGAAGGAATTGAGCTATGATGCTGAAATGTTATATTTAAGTTAAACACCCACCGGGACCGGGAAAATAAGCTTTTAATCAAAATCGGCCAAAGAGTACTAGTACTTTACTGATGTACTTTTTCCACTTTTTTTCGATTTTCTCAAAATTAGCTCTAACGATTTTGATTAAAATTCAAAAATCAATTATTTTTTAGATGCTCTTTTAAATGTATATTCTCATTTTGCTCTCAAAATTGTTTGAAGCACACTTTAATCTTGTACTTCATTAAAACCCTTGAAATTTTTTTTATTAATATCCCATTTAACTGGAGTGATTGATTTAAAAAACCTTCACAGTGTGGAATTAAAATTAAATGATTAAAACCGGTTTAAACCAGAGGTTTTAACCACTCTGGTGTTCTGGATTTTATCAAGGCCTATCATAATTTGCCCGAATTGTGGGACGTTTCTTGTTTTGCGTAGCCGAAATCTCGTGTAAAAAACGGCGGCATACGAAGTGTTGATCGATAAATTGAAACCGTTTAAATCTGACGCGACTCGAGACAGTGTAGTAAAAAAAAAATTAACAATCTTCTATCTATCTTTAGAGAAGAATTTAATGAAGGTTAACTAATCTAAAAGATCTGGAGCGGAATTCAATACTCATTGCACGTAAAAACTGAAAGAACTGAAAGAAAAACTGATGGGAAACTTAAGTAGCCCATACACCTTCAGTTCATATAACTGTACAATTTTTTACTCAGATATTGCAGGTAAACTGTGCGTGTATGGGCAGCATAACTCTCATTCTCCACTTTCGAGTGAAATGTGTTTTTTTTTTTATTATTTATTATTGCTCTAAATACTGATTTCTTAAATCTATAGTCAAATTATATAAGTGGAAAGAAGAAAATTGGCTGTAGTTGTGAAATAGTTGCTATTGTTTCACGTCAAAAACATTTCTTAAAAATCTGGTGTGACTGGCGCACAGCACACAACTTTCTCTTACCTTCGGTAATCGAAAGTTGTGTTCTGTGCTTGTCCACCAGATTTTTTGTGTCGACATATATTTAGTTCCCGACATGACAGTATGGAACATATGAATTCAGATGTAAAATTTATAAGTATAGGAAAATATTTATATTTTGTTACCATGGCAACCATTTCTCCTATCTTCCCTATGAAATACAAGAGTAAAGTGGTCTTCAGAAGATTTTAATCGCAAAATGAGAATATACATTTGAAAGAGCATCTAAAAAATAATTGATTTTTGAATTTAAAAAAAATCGTTGGAGCAAATTTTGAGAAAATCGAAAAAAACTGAAAAAGTACATCAGTAAAGTACTAGTACTCTTTGGCCGATTTTGATTAAAAGCTTATTTTTCCGGTCCCGGGGGTGTTTAACTAAAATATAAAATTTCAACCTCGTAGCTCAATTCCTTCATGCTTAAAATTGAACACACACACACACACACCCACCCACCCACCCACACACAGACAGACCATGTCGCGAAAACCACTTTTTTGGATTCAGGGGACCTCAAAACGTGAAGATCCATCAAAATCTCGACATCGAATTTTTGACATGAATCCAATACTTTCTCTCTATATATATATTACATATATACATAGGTAAGAGAAAGTAAAAATGTGGAGAATAAGAGTTTTGAAGTTAGACCCTTCACAGGTCTATAAGGAATGTAAAATAAAAGAATAATTATATTTTACATTTTTTTATTTGCCTAAAATAATTATTAATTAAAAAAATTTAAATAAACATAATTATATTTGGAGCTTAAAAGCATACCATGTTAAAAGTCATTGTCCTATATAAAATTCAATTGGTTTATATTTCCATTCGGTATTTTGGATAAAATCGAGTTCTTTCCTCATTTCAGCCATCCTCTTGGTATGTGAAGTTTTCTCTTGTTGAGTAATATTTTGATCTACAATGTGTTCATATTTGAGATGATGAAAAACTGTGATAGAAGAAGAGCTGCTATTTAAATCTGAATGTTCACTTTGGCTTGGTGAAACCAAAATAGATTTTGGAATTCCTGAATTGCTCATTTTCCTTTCTTCTTTTTTCTTGATTACAATCTTAATCAATTACTAAATATAATAATATGTATTACTTAAAATTTTAATAAATAAGTTTTAAATAGTACTCATATAGTGAAATTTCAGATTCTGTTTGGTTTGACAGTTGTTTTTTTTGTGGCTTCGAGAAGTGCAGCCAACAGTGGATCACGCAGCCAACATTCCGGCTCTAATCGAAGATCTCTGACATTTTTGATATTTTATCTAGTCTTCTCTCCGTTTTTTTCCTTTGTTCTTTTCGACATTTTTGTATTAGGCCTATATCTTTTTTTATTTATATTTTAAATTTTACATCTAAATGATTTTGACATTAATTTGGCCATTGTTATATTTTGTCCGAAATAAGTAAATTTAAAAAAAATTAATAAACTATTCAAAACAAATAAGATAATTTCTTCCTTAAAAGGTTGTTTTTTTTTTATTTTTTAACGAATTTTTTATATATTAAAAAAAATTAATTCCTAAAAATTTAACCCTTTTAGATATTCCGCCATTAAATTTTAGTTACAATTGATTAAACCTTGGAGGCGCTAGTGTCAATCTTGTCCATTATCTTCGCCATTTCTATATGATTTTTCTAGATTTTATATTTTCTTCCCAAAGGATTTACTATAATCTTTTTAAATATACCTAAAAATAAATGAATATATAATCATTTTAAAAGAGATGTCGTTTGTAGAAGAAGTAAACATTCCTGAACAAACTTCTATTGATATAAAATATCCAATTTATATAGGTGATGTATTTTTATAATTTAAAAAACAAAATCTTTTATTTAGTCATCTAATCCCCCATGATTTATTTAATTTTAAAATCTCTTCAATTTTATTATTTGAATCCATATAATTTGCATTATATTTTCCCTAGTAGCCGAACTTATACAGAAACAGACAAGATAATTCTGTCTCCAAAGAAATGTCTTGTCTGCTCTGGACCGGTGTGACTTGTCTATTTAAAATCATGTTGAATAGAACATAAAAGGCAATATTTCAGGCAAAATGACATTGTTGTGCCTAGTTTCTGGCTTGAATATTTAAAACAATTTACATTCAATAGCACCAGACTGCGATAAACTGTCTTTTCCTGACAGGACCTCTTGTCAGCTCCTGTGTCCATTCGAACTTTTTGAATGACTTTACATGTTTTCGATCCAGAATATTTTATTTGCTTCTCTAATAGTTTCAGACAGTGTTTATCCTCTGTTTGGGATTTTACTACAGCTTGTCCGTGTCCGTAGCTTCGTTATTCTTCTTCCAAAACGGTTACTTCTGTTGGACACCTCAGAAGACTTTTGGTCACTTGATCCTTAGGCAAAAAAATTCTCAACTCTACTAGGCCATTTTTGTTTGTAATTTAATTTCGATTATTTTTGTATAGATAAATTTTTGCGGAAAACCTCATAGTTTTCTTGATATTTGCGAAAAACCATCTTCCCGCAACTTTACTAGCTTATTTCTTCCAAAGGCCCCGGTACTGGAAGTGCTGACTCTAGTCTATCTTTACACCACTAAAATGCAACCTATTCTGAAAATATTAGCCTTCAGAAAGCTCTTGGCCATTTTCGTCGCCAGCTCTCCGGCTATAACCCTTGGGCCAAGGCTCAGTGGTAGAGTCTCTGCATCATAAGTCTCAGAACTGAAAAGTTGTGCTTTCATAAGACTATACTTAAGTGGGTGTTAGATAATTTTTTTTCCCATGAACTGAATTTGTGTTTGAATCGTCTTTAACTCTGAATTATTACCTTAATTGCTTTATTATTTTAATTAAATCTAACCGAGTATATTATTTGTATATTTAATAATTAAATGCCATGACCCGTGGCTCAGAGAGAGAACATTAACCTCTCGTGCCTAGGGTCCCGGGTTCGCTTCCCGTCCCAAGCGAGAAAAATTTATTTCATTTGAATTGGCTAGGGGTCGTCCACATATTAGGTAACGCATTAGAGGGGGGGGGGGAGAGAGAGGGTAGTTCTATTTTGTGACATAATATTTATAGTGGTTTGTTTGTATGTGACTAACTGTACTAACTGTGACATTAGGGGGGGGGGGTGTTAAAATGTGCTGTTTTTGGAATTTAGGCTTTCACAGTTGTTATCATTAGTAAAAGAATTACAGTAAAAATTACAATTTTTACAAATAAACCAAAGTTAAACCGAAAATCTAATTCTTTTACTAATAAAAATGTGCTGTTGCTCTGTATCTGAACAATAATTCGTAGATTGTCCCATTTGATATTTCATCCAATAGTTTAGTTTTAATAATATAAAACTAATTTTTTATTTTTATTTCCAGGTCAACTCTATCCTTGTACACTATGTAAAACAAATTTCATAAATTTAAGTTTTCTTTCTAAACATTCAAAGAAATGTAAAACGGACTATATTCAAATAGTGGATAAAATCCAATTTAATTACATCGGACTAAATAGTAAGTAATTTTTTGTATATATCTACTTTGTTGAGATTGATAAGCTAAGCTATTATATCGCTCCATAATCTAAAGATAGCATTTCCTAGCTGCAGCTGATCATAATGCGCCTCAAGTACGTTTCACTCCTAATGAGGATGAAAAACTCTCGAAGGACCAGAAATAAGTGCAAATGGTCGATAAAAATTTTAACTTGAGACTTTTCGTACGGCTTTACTTGTTCACCTTCAGTCAAATTATTATTTTATTAAAGCTCCCCATCCTTATTTATTCAAATATAATTTGAATTCATAATGGGCCGATAGTATAAAGCTAGTTCAAAGTTTGAACCTCGGTCAACAGGCGATTTGACCGAGAATTGCGTAGTATAAAACTTGACCGCCAGTCAAATCAGCTTTGACCGAGGTTCAACTTGACCGGCCGAATTCGGCCAGTCAAATTTTTGACCGGAGTTCAAATAGCCAATTTTGACAGCTGGCCATATGTGATCACGTATTTTTAAATACATAACCTAAAACATTATTCAAAAATATAAATACCAAACAAAGTAAAAATACAGTTTATTATAAAATTGACAATATATTTTAATTTAAAGTATAAATAATAGTTAGTAATGTTGGTAAAATTTTAAAATTATATAAATATTCACAAAATAATAATAATAAATTTTATATTAATAATAAGGGAATAAATATTAATAAATAAAAAATAATATTATTATATATATTATTTATTTTTTAGCAAAAAGCTTTAGTCCTCAGGCCTTTTTCTATTTTTTTTTTTTTTTTCTTTTAAATAGAATAGTTAGTCGAATCTATATATATAAAAATGAAATGGGAAAAATGTATGTATGTATGTAAATATGTATGTATATGTTCTATAGAAATCCACAATTTTCAATGAATCCATTTGAAATTAAGTACACATATAGTATATGGCTCTGGGAGTAACGTAGTAATAATTTGAATCTCTTAAATGTTTTGGAAAATTAATTATAATCAAATTTCTTCAATATGGGAACACAAAATCAACAAGTTGGCTAGGAAATTAGAGAGCGTCCTTTATGCTCTGAGAACCAGCTTCCTACCTGACTATGGGCTGGGGGTGGGGGCTACGCAGCAGTTGAAAAACGAAGAGAGGACTCAGGTGACTGACTCTTTAAACAGTCATAAACAGACCCTTTTGTGCTGTTCCCAATAGGTACCCTCGCCTCGCTTGAATATAAGATACTTCCTTAACATCTTAACACTTGCATTGCAACAAGAAATATCCCAAATTGGGAATAAACTTGCTCGCCGAAGGCGAGCAAGGGGTCCAGGGGGCGCAGCCCCCTGGCTAGCGGAAAGCCCGCCGAAGGCGGGCTTTGCGACTAGTATAATAATATATTTGTAATCGTGTCTATTATTATTATGTTTGATATGATTGCTTGATTGTGAGGAGACGACAAATCAGATTTGACGGAATATATATTATAATTACGGAATATATATTATAATTATAAACTATTAATATAATTGATAGATAATAGGCTAGAATTGAGGTGGCTAAACGTGTTTTTTGACAGCAATCTACTAAAAAAATTCACTCAAATGAGAAAGATGCCAAAAATAAAAATAATACCATTTTTTTTGTATTATATTTGTAAATTGTTTTTTTTGTTGAAATTAAAAAAAAAAATATTACAATATTTTTGCGTTCTCTGGAAATTTTTGTTGCTCCATATATAACTAATTTTTAATCAAGACCCCCCCCCCCTGGTCATTGGTGTTTCGATTTATTTATTTATTTATATTTTTATATGCCCCTTTACTGATGTTTAAATTTGGCCATCTTAGCAATAATTTTAAAACAGCAAGCTGACAGCAACTCAAAATCATAAAAATGCATTCAAAATAAATATGAAGTTAGCAACAGGCCAGTTTGTCAATGGTATCAAGGTACTTCGAATAGACAAGGTAGTTCCATTCTGTTCGTGAGAATTCGTTTGTTTTCGGCTCTGAGCCCCTGGCGGCTCCTTGCTATTGCGGCCCAATGGAACTATATACAATTCTTCATATTAAATCAAATATTTTTCAATTTACATTTAAATATCACTTATTTGATGTTAATTAAAGATAAATTAGATAAAATGAATGCATAAAATATATAAATATGCCTGGGGTTTATGTAAAAAAAATCGTTTAAACACAAAATAGCGCTCGATCAGAATTATTTTAATTTTAACTTTTAATCTATATAAGGCTATTAAAAAAAAATAGTAATAGGGAGAATAATATAAGATAATTAATTTTCGATTCTTAATTAAATAATCAAAGGATTATATTTTTTTTTCTATTTAGTTTCTTCTAAAAACGTAAAAAAAATATATATATATATATGTTTAGAAAAGGAAGGTTAGTTAGTTAAAAAAAAAAGAGAATTTTATAATTTAAAAAAATAATAAAGTAAACAACATATTGTTATATTATATTTATTGTTATTACAATGTTTTTTATTGATATTACATTACTATA
Organism: Euborellia annulipes; assembly: GCA_023213315.1. Classification (NCBI taxonomy): domain Eukaryota; kingdom Metazoa; phylum Arthropoda; class Insecta; order Dermaptera; family Anisolabididae; genus Euborellia; species Euborellia annulipes. The sequence continues at coordinate 35,288 of JAKCPI010001520.1, forward strand.
TAAAAACTATTGTTAGAGGGTATAGATTAGATAGATTAGAGGGTATAATGAAAAAAAAATAGAAAAATAGGGAACATATAATATATATATTGAGGGGTGTTTTAATTAGCTATTAATTAAATAACATAATATTAAATTAATTAATATATAAAATAGGAAGGCAAGCTATTAAGAAAAAGATTTTAAAAAAACAGGATTTAATAATGCTCCGTAATAAAATACAATTTACTGCAACTTAAGATGTGTTTCTTCTAGCAAGAAAGACGAACAAGTAAAAGTTCCAAATATTTTAGAACTTATTTAAAGGATGGCTTCTTTACAATCTAATTAGGGAAACTTTACTGCCCTTTGTTCAGAAAAAAGAAAAATATTCTTTTGACCTTTGGGTCTATGATCGAGTTCCGGAAAACCCCCTTTTCGGTCTCTTTGTTTAAATGAATAAAATATTCCGCATGTGGTTTCTCAATGTTTTAAAAGGCAGAACATAAGTTTCTGGGTTTAACCCCCCTTCATTAAATAAACAATAGTTTTCAAATTAACTAGGCCTAAAGTAATATTATATTGATTATAATATAATTCACAAAACAAAATTACATTGTAATACATTTCTACTTTTAGTTCAGAGATCTTTTAAAACATTACCTTTATATAAAATATTAAAAAAAACACATAATTCTTAAGTTTATTCATATAAATTTGTTATTTAATTATCATTTTTGGCTTAATTTTAAATTTTCATTCTTCATTTATGGCACTGACAAAAAGGTTTCAATTTATATATTTTCCCTCATACAGCACCTGTAATGTGAATTAAAATTAAATCAAATATTCTAGTTTGTTATTTTAATCAGATTTTTATTTTTTACATACCTGGATAAAATTTCTTTAGATATCTTGTGCATTGTATTAGTAGAGAATTGGGATTTGTCAGATTCCACTTTTCGGACATTTTACAACTTAAAATTAATTTTCTTATGTTTGTTTCCTTTTAAGAGACCTAATTTAATAAAAGTTTAATTTAATAAATGCCTATTAACTCCAATTAAATAAAAAAAGTCAAAGTCAAAATACTTACGAATGAAATGACAGTTCGAGGTTATGCCACATCTTACTTATTTCCTTTTTTTACTTCTTATTACATAGTAATTGCGCTAAAATCTCATCGTTATATTGTTCAAATAATTAGTCGATAACACAAATAAGGGTGCAAAACTCTATATATGCAAAGTAAATTAAATAAATGCCAAGAAATGAATCGCACACAAATAAACGCATTGCTTTTCTATGGGCGAGTGGTGGGAGGGAGCCGCCATCCAATCAGAATCGGGTACACCAAAAACTTCGGAAATGGGACTATGGAACTACCTTGTCTATTCGAAGTACCTTGAATGGTATGAGCTTCGGTCATGGGACCGGAGTTCATTTTTTTTATACTACGGAACTAGATTTGACTGCGGTCAAATGTTGACCGAGGTTCCCTTGACCGGCGTTCAAAAGTTGACTTGACCGAGCGTTATACTATCGGCCCAATATCTCATTACGGAATTCTACCTCTGTACTCAGATGCAGTCCATTTTGATAGTATTTGATTTAGATAAATATAAAATTGCACTAATGGTGTACTATTTACTTCATTTGAAACGTCTCATTCAATTTTTATTAAACCTCCAAATGCCACAATGTAAATGCTAATTTATGAGCTGGTTTCGTTATCATCGGAATTTCTGTAGGCTAATATTCCCCAATTTTTAACATATATTCACTTAAAAAAAACCTTTATTTTAAGCTTCACACAGATTCCAGATTTAGGTAGATGGATTTTTCAAGTTATAAATAAGGAAAAATAAAATTTCTCTTATTATTTATTAAAAATTTTTTTTTTTTTACATTAAAATACATCTTATAAAAATTCTTTTCTTTTTTCTTTTTTCTTTTTTTACTTCACCTCAATTTCAGAAGATCCATTTAAAGATACTCTCAATCATCTCAATTAGCCACCAGATGGTAAAAAATTGTTTCATATATATATACATACAATATTTGATCTTCAGTTTTTTAAATTCCTTTTTTATATATATACATAAATTACAAGAACACAATTTAGAAAAATGTTTTCCTATAAACAATTCAAATTTTTATATAAAAATTATAATATAAGGAGATATGAAATACATTTCGATACTATACTAAATTTATATACCTGAGGTTTTTTGTTTTCTTATTTGTTTGATATCAATTCTTCAGAATTTAACATATACTTATATACAATTTTATTTCTTAATTAAATCTTGCGTTAAATTAAATCACCTGGTTTGAGATCCTGTGTAATAAAACCTTTATTGGTTTGAAATCAGTATTTACTTTGCTCAGATGGAGAAAGTAAATGTGCCAAGAACATTGGCAAGGAACAGGAAAGAGCGGAGTTTTATGATTTCTTACCGGCATAATATAATATTAAGGCAATCCAAAAAATCTGCAGCTACGAAATCCTAACTTTCGCAAAACTCACAGAGATGATTGGAAAGTGACTCAATTATAATAACAATTAATATTTCTTTTCAGAAGATCATTTAAAGCAGAAAAAAATATTTAAAGGAAAGAAACACAATTTTTCCAATTCAAGTGAAAGTAAGAAAAATGAATTCTATAAATGTGATATTTGTTCTAAACAATTTACTCAAAGCCGAGATTTGAAATCACATCTACGGACACACTCTGGCGAAAGTCTTACTAAAAGTGATATTTATGAATGCAATATTTGCTTAAAACAATTTCCTGTAAAAACTCGTCTCAAAGTCCATCTTCGAATACACACTGGAGAAAAACCTTTTAAATGTGATAAATGCTTCAAAGGATTTAAACAAAATCAACATCTCAAATCTCATCTCATAACGCATACTGGTGAAAAGCCTTATCAATGTGAGTTTTGTTCTAAACTATTTGGTCGAAGTGACCTTCTCAAAACACATCTTAAAACCCACTCTGAAAATAACCCTTCCGATAAAAAGCAATTTAAATGTGAAGTCTGTTTTAAAGAATTTATTTCTAAAAATTATCTGAAAATCCATCAACGCATACACACAGGAGAAAAACCTTATAAGTGTGAAATATGTTTTAGACAATTTACTCAAAGCCAACATCTCAAATCACATCTCATAACACACACGGGCGAGAAACCATACAAATGTGAAACTTGTTTAAAGCAGTTTGCACAAAAACATTATTTAAATTTACATAATCGAACACACTTAGGTGAGATTCCTTTTAAATGTGAAATCTGTTTTAAAGAATTTATTTCTAAAAATGATCTAAAAACCCATAATCGCATACATACAGGTGAAAAACCTTTTAAATGTGAACTATGTTCTAAAGAATTTACTCAAAACCAACATCTCAAATCACATGTAGCAACTCACATGGACGAGAAACCATTCAAGTGTGAAATTTGTTTAAAACAGTTTACACAAAAACATTATCTAAATTTACATCTTCGAAAACACTATGCTTCCAAGTCCAAAAATCAAAATTAAACATTTTCTGAATATGTATGAATGTTGAGCATTTTATTTTACTTACTTACGGGTTCGAACCAGTAGCGTAGCCAGGATTTCTGCTTGGGGGGGGGGGGGGGCAAAAATTTTATGAACACCCGGGCGGGGGGGGGGGAGAACCCCTCCCCCCCTTCTCCAAGAAACTTAAAGTGAACAAATTTTAAAGAGATATAAAAACAAATAAAATAAAATTTTTTTTTCTTGAAATAAAAAATAATTTTAATACAAAATTCATAAATGTTAGAGATTTTTTCAATTATAAGTTTTTTTTTAGATTTTAGATTTTGAGAGTTAATAAAATAATTATTAAAAAAAAAAAAAAATCATTAGGGAAATCAATAGGTATTTTTTTGTTTTGGAGAAGGCTTTGGGGGGGCCCTGCCCCCCCCCCCCCCTGAATACGCCACTGGTTCGAACCTCCAAAAATAAATATAAATTCTGAGCCCCCCACCTAAAATTTTGCTCCCCTTCGGCAAGCAATTGCAAAAAATTACTAATAGTAGAATAGGATTATTATTATTATTAAGTTGGGTAAATATTTTAGATAGTTATCAATAAAAATGGAACAAAATTTGAACTCCAAATCCTAAATACGGTCCCGGTTTTTTTTTTAAAGCTATGACTATTTCAAAATACCTTTCTTTCTCTTTTAAACATTCTGAAAGGAAGAAATCTTATCTTTAGATGGCCAGGGAAATTAAGAAAAAAAGACAAAAATTTACCATTTGTTTTTTTATAGTTTTTTTCGATAAATAAAATCTACACAAAATTATTTTTTTTTTATCACATATTTTTTTTTACGAATCCACCATCAAACCGAATCGGAAGTGCCTCTTATTTTCTACCTTAATTTTATTTTAGTTTTTTTTTTCAACCTTCGTTTAAATGTTTGTTTGCTAAGAATATTAATTGCTGTCGATTAATTAATTAATGTATATAGTAGAGTATATCTATATATACATAGCACTAAATATCCATATATAGATATACCGTTTTACTTTTACAATTAGCTCCCTAAGAAATTTCATTTCGTTTCAAAGCTAAATAAAAAAAAAAAAACTAAATAATAACTTATTAACTAAAAAAAATTAAATAGTTACAGTAAATAAACTTTTTGAGGTTTTTTTTCTTGGATTAGTTTAATAAAAATTAGAGAGAAAGGAGCTTTTAGAAAGCAAAATTTTTTTTATTTTAAGGAAATTTTGATTCATTCTAAGCAATTGAATGTTTCCCTAAAAATATGCATTTTTTTTTTATAAAAATTGAAATAAAAAAAAGCTTAACTAAATGGACTATTCTTTTTCTTTTTAAGATAAAAATTTTTTTAAAAATAAATTTGGTATTATTTATATTTTTAAATTTTAGTTTTTTGAAGATTTTTTTGTTTCTTGAAACTTGTTTGATTTAAAATATAATTCAATTGAATTAAATGCTATCTCATGTTCAAAAAATAATAATTTCTTAAGGCGGCTACACATGTAACTGCAAACTTGACAATCATGCATGTGCAATCTTTTTGTACCAGAATGCACAAATTCCCTTCGGCACCTCACGGCACAAGCATACTTGTGCAAGAAACAGCTTAAGCGCGTAACAAAAGGTTATTTATTCGAAGATATCAAGAAATACTCCCTTGCTTTAAAAAGAGACACAATAAATATTAATATTTAAATTGAAATTTTAAATAAATTAATATATATATATAATAAATATCAAATGTCAAGACGCCTAGAGTTTTGCTTGCGCAAATATGCTTGTGCATGATTAAAATTCAATCGAGCATCAAGCGGCTTGCACAATTAAAATGCTTGTGCAAAACTCTCCTACATACGTTACAGTATGGTTGTAGAAAAAGATTGCACGTGCATGCTTGTCAAATTTGAAGTTACCTGTGTAGCCGTTTTTAAATAAATGCATATCGAGGTGGGGACAAACTTTGTCTCCACCCCCTGAACTTTGGAGGTTCGATTATCAACTTTTATTTCAATTAGAAGTCCATTTTGTTAATTTCTTTTTTTTTTACCAATTTTGTTATTTGATTGTTGAAAAATTGTTGAATAATAAAAATAAAATTAGGTACATATTTTTTTTTTTTTTGATGCCCCGAAATTTGGGTCCAATAGACAAAATCAATCAATCGCATACATACAATCAATTCATCAAATAGAAGAAAGGGGGAGGGTTCTCATCACAATCAATCAATCAATCAGTTCTACCATTGGTCGCTTCAAAATGAGAATAAATTCCATGCCATTTCACATTTGAATGATGATAGTCAAGAATTTTAATAAAAAAAAAAGAGCAGAAAAATATCCTTTGGCTTAAGAGATCGTGCCTCATAATGCGGGCAATATTTACAGGATTAAATCCATTCAATAAAATTAATGAAATCTTTTAGTCCTTATATGAAATACAAGAGATCTATAATCTTAAGTGAAGAAGAGTTGCTCTACCTCAAACTACAGTCAAAGCATTCTCCGAATGTAAGAAATTTAATCTGCCAAGAAATTTCACCCGTCAAGAAAATGTTTTGTCTAATTTGATGCCTGACTGCCATGCCATCCTGCTTATACTTGAAAAACATTTCTATAAAATATTTTAAATTTAAAGGACGGTCATTCCAAATTTGAACAATTATTATTGTGGCTGTAGGCTTAATGGTAATGGAGTTAGGAAAAAAAACAAGACGATTGCAGCCAAATATTATTTTATTTCAATTCTCGCCCTCACGGCTGACGTTTCGGCCCGAGGTCTATGCCAACTTCAGAGCCGGCTGGCAATAATCAAAAAGCGTGGGTTTTTGCAGCGATGTGGTCCGCTCATAGCAAAACGTAGAGAAAATCCTAGACCTCGGGCCGAAACGTCAACTGTGAGGTTAACCTTTGAAGTAAAATTTAAATAAATTGACAATTGAAATAAAATAATATTTTGCTGCAATCGTCTTGTTTTTTTTCCTGACTCCATCACAATTATTAATTATTATAAGGTGGCAACTCTAATAATAAGCAACAATTTTTAATTATTGTTAAATATAGTCGAGGTATTTCTCTTTTTATTTCAATTTTAAGTCATTCGACTGCTGATGCAATTTATGACTTTAGTTTATAATTGTATACATAGGTATACATGGTATACATATATATATATATATATATATATACATGTATATATCAAGTACAATAATAAATTTCTCGTGCTTGTTACTTCACCGCCAGCTAGATCCTAGAATAACTCGACTGTTTAATTAACAATAATTGTTCATATTAATTATATTCTCAATAATATTAATCTATTAACACATTTATTCTTAAAAAAAAAAACATATTTTTCTCAAAGTTATAACAATCTTTGTTTTAGTTTTAACATATAAAAAAAATGAAATTATTCAATTTGCCCTTTTATGTTATAATCAGTGTAACAAAAATTAAAATCCTTCCATCATCATTCATTTCTTTCTTTCTTGCTTTTTTCTTATTTATTCTTTGCGACCGAACGGAAAAATAAACAATAATAATAAAAAGTGGGTTTTCTCCATTTTTATTTATTTATTCATTCAGAGATGGAGAATAATTTGTACTCTTTAAAATTCTTTTAATACATTATATATTTTATTTATTAAACGACGATCTTCACTTCATTCATTCCTCTTGTTTTTTATTTATTATTATTAGAGATCTTCTTCGGAGCTTCACTCTTTCTTATATTTTATTTTATTTTTTTTTTTTTTTTTTAGGAATTTTAATATATTTGCTTTACAAGAGACAAATATACGGTACTTATTTTTTTTCACAAAAGTGCCTTTATTTTTGAAAATTTTTTTTTATACTTTAATATAGTGGGTTATTATAATTAATTCTTTTTTTTTTTTTGTATTTTTAAAAAATATTTTATAAAGAATTTTTTTTTGTTTTTGGTTTTTTTTTTTTTTATTTTTATTAATTTTGATGCATCAATCATTTATTTATTTAGCCCTAAGTCTGAAATTTCCTTGGTGATGTTTATTTGTTAAACCTAATTCATAAAATTTTGTCATTAAAGAGCGAGTACTCGATGAACGTTGAAACGCAGGGGTAGTTTCTGTGAGGGGAGAAAAATTCAGACGCAATGTAGGGCAAGACAGTTCTTAATAAGATTTGTCATGCCCCACACTTGTGAATCTGACAGAGAAACTATGCCACTTCTGGATTTTGGAGATTACACACCTGCCGTAGTCCAAAGTGCCTCGGCTCTGTGCTCCCTGCTATGCTCATACGCTATGATACAGTTCAATGTTCACTTTAGCTTACTGGTGACACAACCGGATTTGTTTAGTTATTTTCGACATATGTATTCATTTATTTAATTAAAATACCAATATAATTTGGAAATTATTTGACATTATAGACAAAAATTATCTGCAATGTAGCTAATAACTTTTCTTACATTGTTCATATTTAGTTCTGACATAGTTTATTTGATTCTTAGGATGTTGCAGTCCTGTTATGAAAGTTTAATCCTCCATTTGATCTTCTTTTTGTTGGAGATAGATCACGGCCGCTCCATTTGAAGTTTGCACCAAAGAGGAACAACGAGCAGTGATCCGGTTTTTGTGGTCGGAAGATGTATCAGGGGCCAAAATCCATCAATACGAGAACAGTGTCTGTCTTGCCACAGCGGAGTGTCTACGAAAGGATTGAAAAATTCAAAACTGGTCGCACGAAAGGGCACAAATGATGACAACATTGAACTTTCAGACAACAATGACCTTGCATGTAACATGGTTCTATCAGACAGACGAGTTTGATGAAGTACAGTGATCGCCACAATTAAGTCTCCACCTGGGAGCTAGGACCTTGAGTAATAGCCTATATGGTATATAGTGAAATAATTTTAATGACCTAAAAGGTAAAATAAAATCTGGTACAGATGATTTTATTTTAAAAGGTAAAATAAAATCTGGTACGGATGATTTTATTTTACCTTTTCAAATTTAAACTTTCACTATATACCATATACTTAAGGCTCTAGCTACCGGGTGGGGACTTAATTGTGGCGCTCATTGTACACCTTCCGACCTCAAAAACCGGATCATTGCTCGTTGTTCCTCTTTGGCACAAACTTCTAAAGGAGCGGTCATGATATATCTGCAACAAAAGGAAGACAAATTGAGGAATTCGGAATCAAACTTTCATAGCAGGACCACAACATCATAACAATCAAATAATAAACTAGGACAGAATTTAGTATGAACAATGTAAGAAAAGTTATAGCGGATAATTTTTGACTTACCCTCGTATATACTGATGGCCTACATTCAATACATTATTACAGATTCTAGATTTTGAAGTTTTGATTTTATAAATTCACATAATAAAGGAAAATCCTTGGTAATATTAAATTTAATTAGTAAATCGAAAACATTAAAATTTGTAGTCGCTTGACAAAATTCTTTGATTTATAGGCTTTATTTCATGTTGTGATTGATTAGTGAATTTACATGTACATATTTATAAATGATTCGATGCATCTTTTTCATTACATCAATCTACTATACATCTTTTCATCATTTCCAAATTCAACATCGATTGTTTAAAAAAGCAAAAAAAAAAAAAAAAAAAACTTACAAGCCAAAAAAAAGTCTCTTTTTTGTCTGATTTTATTTATTTATTTAATTTTTTTTGTTTGTTTGTTTTTATGTTATTTATACATACAGACAGACACATATATTCATATTTTGTATTTTCATCTTCACAAACGCTCGATTCATTCATTCGTAAAGTTAACACTCAATAATTTTGTTTTTTTTTTCGTACGGATCGGACCGTTGGTTTCTAATTTTTATTTTAAAATTTTATATTTTAGAGATCTGCCTCTTTTTTTTTTTAAGAATGGAATTTTTTTTAAACATTCAATCTAACAAGTTATTTTTCTTTTTATAGAATAACTTTTCCAACTTAAAATTATAATAAAATTTTTTTTTTGAACCATAGACAAGGATGATAGTTGATTAAGTCAATATAAATTAATTTTATAAAAAAAGAAATTCCCAGGTGTCGTTTTAAAATTCTATAAATTTAAAACTTGTTTTCGTCCTAAAAGTATGACCTTTTTTTTAAACAAGGCTCATGGTTTTAGGATGTAGAATAAAATATTTATTTCTCTTTTTATCGAAAGACAATTTAGAATTAATATTATTAAATAAACACCTAATAATGAAGGTGCAGTGAACATTGCACAAGGGATTATTTTTTTTATTCCATATACTACTTGTTATTATCACGAATAGTCATATCACTGTGGCAGCCTTCAAGAAAAAAGTGAACATTTTAAGAGAAAATATCTTTTTAAATTTTAATTCTTTACTATTAAATACTGATATGATAATATATTGAAAATGCGGAGGTTGGGCCCAGGAATAAAATTTTAAAGCAATAAGATTTTACCAACTTTAATGACATCGTGAATTTTGGAAAAAAAAATTAAATTATCAACTATTATAGATAAATAAATAACACAAGGTTAAGTTTCAAAAGGTTCTTATTTTTAGCTTATGCGCATTTCGACATTGATACGTCATCTTCAGGGCTATGACTCAGCTTATGCGCTGACTATTTAGGATGACGTATTAATGTCGAAATGTGCATGACAGCTTATGCGCTGACTATTTAGTCATTTTGTGTCATAGCTCTGAAATGACATAAATGTCGAAATGCGCATAAGCTAAAAATAAGAACCTTTTGAAACTTAACCTTGTTTATTTATTTATCTATAATTAGATGGTAATTTAATTAGATGTAAAAAGTTTCGGAATTAGTTAACAAAAGTTTCCAACCGGTGGTTTTAAAATTAAGAAATGGACACCTTGCGATTCTTAAATTTTCAGTGCCTTAATATATTTCGAAGTGGAAAATGATTAATTCATCTTAGAGTTGGTCCAATTTATTATAAATTCACTCTTTAATAATTAAATTTTTCTATTTTGTATGATATTCTCGTTAAATTCATTTTCTTTCGGCATTTAGACTCCGCCCTTATTAATTGGTAGCCAATTCAATTGAAATAAATTTCAATTAAGAATTACGCTATCTCATAGTTTATTTCTTGGACAGGTTTAACGGATGGTATATATATAATCAAAAAATTATTAAGATTTTTAATAATTAAAAGAACTAATAAATTATTAATTATTAAATATTAAACTATGAGATAGCGTAATTCTTAATATAATTATTGGACTGCATCCACACTCTTTCATTTTATGAAATAAAATCGCTTGGGACGGGATGCGAACCCTACCAACTTAAAAGATATTTTCTATAGAAAATTCAACTTAAGGTCTGACCAAAATAATTTCTTTAAAGAGACTTGGTCTCCAAGAAAAGATAGATAAGTGTATATGGACAAAGATCTTTACTTTGAGGAATCTTTCTTTCCTTTAATGCTTTGCAAAAAAAAAAAAAAATAAAAAAACAATTCTTTCTTTCTGACATTCAGTTTTGATAATAATAATAATAATAATAATAATAATAATAATTTGGAAATAATATTTTATAGTTATCACATTTTAATATAAATATATATATAATAGTATATAGAAATATATATAGATATACATATATCATAGATGTATATATATCCTTGTTTATGGATTCGTACATAAAATAATCTCAGTTTTTCTTCTTTTTTTAATTACATAATAAAATAAAATCAGTCCTCAATGACATAATTATATATAATTAATTATATTCATTAGATAGATAGTATCCAAATTTTTTCAATTTTTCAAAAAAAAAAAAAAATAATATATATATTTATAGAGTAATATAGCTATATTTATTTATATTATGTACACATTTCTTTTATTTATATCTATATATCTCTTTAAATAATAGATATATTGATATTTGCATATAATATATAGAAATAGGATATTATTAGAAATAGAGATGAATTAGGGGGGGTGGGGGGTAGGGTGTGAATTTTTGCTGTTTATAACCAGTCATTTTGCACTACAAAAACAAATAGTAGAAGCGCCAATTCATTCATTACATTCATGCATTCATTCAATTCTGTTGCTGTTGAAGGGGTGATGATGATTTCCTCCTTGTTGATGTTGTTGTTGTTGTTGTTGTTGTTGACTAGAGAAGCAACTGAGAAGGGAGAGAGAAAAGAGAGAGAGATGAGGATTATCAAGGAGGAAAAAAGGGGAATGTGAAAAAAAGAAGAGAAGAGAAAAAGGAATTTTAAGGGCAGATCTCCAATTTCGCTCGAAAAAAAACTCGTTTTCTTGCAAACAGCAATCATCTGTCGAAACAAACAAAAAAAAAGAAGAAGAAATTAATTAAAATTCATAGTAACTAATAATCAATAGTTTGTTGATTGAGGAGCTGACATGTTTGAAATTTCAATAGTAAACGTTGATACAATAATGTTTAATTATAAGTTAATGTATGTTTTACAAATAAAAATTTTATTTAAGGTCTACTGAATAAATATTTTCCAAAAAAACTACACCAAAAAATCTAAAAATTCACACAAGTACAGTAAGCGCCACAATTAAGTCCCCACCTTGGAGCTAGAGCCCTAAGTATTCATTAATCCATACAGAAATCTGTACCAGATTTTATTTTACCATTTCAAATTTAAACTTATTTCACTGTATGCCATATATTATACCATATAGGGCCTACTTAAGGATCTACTTCCCAGGAAAGGACTTAATTGTGGCGCTCACTGTACAAGACAAGTACAGTGAGGGACAATATTAAGACTCACCCATGCGTTTTCTACTTGTGATTATTTCATTGTTTTAATAAAAGAAAATGAAAATCTTTATTAGAAATTTTCTAGGTTTGAATCATGAAAGTTTCCATTAAAAAATTTATAATATTTTTTTAAAAACAATGAAATAATCACAAGTAGAAAACGCATGGGTGGGACTTAATATTGTCCCTCACTGTACATACTCCCTTGGATTCTCTAGAAGCAAAGGTTTATAATAATAAAGCTCAACAATTTATTTTAAATATTAATAATCTGGTTTTTGAATTTTTAAAAATTGCGGCTTTCCATAAAACTGCCTCGTATGCAGAAAAATACTTTAAATAAAAAAAAAAAATTTCCCCCTGCCGAAAAAATAATGTTCAGAAGCCACTGATAATACATGTATAAATGCTTTTACCGTATTTAAATAATGTCCATTTCGGAGAGGGTGAGTCGACTGGCTGACATGGCAACACCGCTATCACTCGATGTCGATTGGCCACTGCCACTGTGCTCTGATGAATCCGTGTCACTTTGATTGCTTGTATAGCCAATCACGTCCACTTCATCTGAAAACAGACCAAACAATCATAAATATTTATATTAAGAAAAAAAATAGTTTTTGTTATAAACCTAAAACTATTTATTTGCCTTCGTTGGGAGAACTACTTCATGTTTATTCTACAATAATTATTAAATCAATTATGGAAAAAAACTTTAACTTGACAGATCAACAATAAACGACGAAAGAGTGCTCTATCGGCGAACACATGCACTGCTTGTTCAATTTGCCCTTGTCTTCTCTTTTAATATTCTTTGACCAGTTCTTCTTCAGTATAAAATTGTCTTGTTCGCGTTGTTTGTGCAAATTATATTTCCGTAGTTTAGACTTTTTAAAAATAGTGAAATCTAAATAGTGAGTTAAATCTTTTAGTGTGAAATAGTGCCAAATATCATAATGTGTCTATTGGATCGAATGTCATTCTCATCTCAGGTAATTAAAATTATTAATTTGATCTCTTTAAAAAGTCACGTATCATCATTCGGCCATCTTTCGAAAAAAAATTAATTTTATTACAATTTTTCGATTGATGACCCAAAATGACATAAGTGTAAATTTATTAATAATAGATTAAGTTATTTAATAATTTAAATAATTTCTATTGTGAGAAATTATATTTCATTTTATTATCTGATCTCTGAATCTTACTTATTAAACGATGTACAGTCAAGGCAAAAATGTTATTAAATAAAATATCCATATCTCCCTCCCTTATAGAAATATCGTTGTTTGTTTCAAGAGTCCAGTCCTTCACGTTTTTTTTTTCTCTAAAAAAAAACACTTTTTCCCATTCACACACTCATACACAGTTTTTTCGGCAAGTTAAGCCATATAAGACTTTATACGATAACCGTTATTTGTATAATATATATATTTGGGTTCAGGCATTCTTATTTAAGCCATTTGGTATCCAAATGGCTAAAATAAAATCATCGGACTGTCCTGGGATCCGAACCCTCGACCCTTGGTATACAAGACAGGCGCGCTACCAACTACGCCAAGCCCGAGGGCGTCCTATACGTTAAAAAAACATTTAAATTATATTGGCTACCAATCAATCAATTACTATCCACTGAGACGAAATGATCTCGGATGCCGAAAAATACAAAAATGTAGTTTTCTGTGGAACCTCGCTTAACCAGCATAATTCGTTCCAGAATCATACCCGAAACACTCTGTATTTTCCCCCTCGAAACGACGATCGTTAAACGCAATTTGCAATTTGTTTTGATCGTTATACGAATTACTCGTTATGAGAGGTGCTCGCTAAGCGAGGTTCTACTGTATTTAATAAAATATTTCTAAAATTCTGGATTCATTTTTGATTTTTAATGTTTAATAATTCGTTTGCCTTTTTTTTTTATTTTTGATTCGTAGATTGGATTAGAAAGGGAAGGAGCGAGGGGAGAAATATCAATCTCCTTCGCCTTCCTAAAATTCGTCAGCTATTTAGGCCTCGCTTTTATCACAATCTTTTTGGGAGAGGGGGGGGAGGGCTGAAGGAAGCGTTCCCCCCCCCCCTTGAGAAAATAATGTTGTTATAGTCCTAAAAATAGTTTTGTTTTTACTTTCCTGGAGACAAAGTCGATATTTTGCATAAGATAATTGGCCTTAAATTTCAACTTTGACAGACGTCATTTTTTACCAAGTTATACAGGGGATAGACAAAATAATATGAACACCGGAATATATACCGGAGAATATTTATTATTTAGCAATGTGTTGAGTCACCATTTGCTTTTAGAAATTTTTATTGGTTATTTGGGAGTAATTCTCTGAATTGTCTTGAAAGGATGTCTTAAGTTTTCGGCCCCAAGGACCCTGTGCTAACTTAGGGGGAGGGGTATCTCGGTTAATATTGGGTTTACAATAAAGTTTATCGAAATGTAAAAAAAAAAAAAATAGAAACTTTGATCGGCCGTATCTCGGTTAATATTGAGTCTCCAAATTCATTTTATCAACGAAATTTTAGCAAATTTAATGCTCTAGAATTTTCTAATGTACTATGGTCATAAAATATGCTTAGTTTACGAGATATAAGCAAAAAACTAAAAAAAAGTTCAAAGATTTTGACCCCCCTCCCCCAAAGTTAGCACAGGGACCTCGAGGTCGAAAACTTAAAATAGACATTCTAGAGTACCCCCAAATAACCTGTGAAAATTTCTAGAAGCAAATGGCAGCTCAACATATTATTAATAAATAAAAAATATTGTCTAATGTCCGGTGTTCATATTATTTTGTCCAACCTCTGTATATATATTAGATATTTGTGATTTCGGATATCAAAAAAAAAAAAATACCTGATTCAGATATCGATGACGGTGAACTATGAGATGAAACGGTGCTTGTTGAACATTCACTAACACTTCGTCGTTTTGTTAATATTACGCTTGAATTAAGTTGTTCAAGTCGCCGTCTGAGGTAACGTCCTTCACGATGTAATTGTTCCTTTTGGTTTGCCCACTTTCGGTCTCGTTCTTCTAATGACTATAAAAAAAATAATAATTAAAATCTAGAAGAATAACACCAAAGATCAATTTTTCTGATCATTTATTAATAAATTAACAAACAAGTGGAAAAGCCCACCTTCGGCATTAAGGTTTTAAATTTCCCTCTCTGACTTAGTTTTAAATTTCCCTCTTTGATTCAACTTCCTTTTATTCTGGCCAATCAGCGCCCTGATAGGCACATACACACAGGGACAGGAAGTCAGTGGCTAGCGCTTTATATATCGTAATGATGTTAACAAAGCTCACCCTTTAACTTTTTGTTTATCTATGTTAAAATAATCAGTGGTCGTCAAACTTTTCTGGTACCCCACCGGGCCTCGTTATTAGAATTTTTCCGCGGCTCCCTTCTAATATTGGAATATTTCACGGCGCCCCTGTACCAAATCTCTTGGATCCAATTAAAATCTGAGTTTTTTTTTTGCTTTTGACGATAATTTTGAAAGAAAAAGAAATCCACACGATGTCAATTATTTATAAGAAATATTTTCTCCTTTTATTGTAATTTTATTTATGATAATAATAAATCAAAAAATAACAACCTTTTTTTTGATAAGCAATTATTTTTAAAGGCTAACCGAAATTGCCTTCTATTAATTCAATTTTTTAAAAATTATGCTGGGGAAACAAATAAAACACATAAATTTCTATTCTTTAATAGGAGGGTGGCATCATATGAGAAAATGCAGCTATAGTTCTTTCTTTATATATTTATTCAATTTGCACAGCTGACGTTTCGGTCCTTTGTTTGAACCATCTTCAGTGCTGGCAAAAAGTCTTTATGAATGTGTCAAAGTGGATTTTATACATTATCTGAACTATACCCACTAGGAAGGGTTAAGTCAGATCTCTAGCCAATGAATACTTTTGGATTCATTTTTTTGAGTACCTGGTCATCACATATATCTGTATATATTTATTATATAAGGGTATGGTTCAGATAATGTATAACACATTCATTGACTTTTTGCCAGCTCTGAAGATGGTTCAAACAAGAAACCGAAACGTCAGCTTTGTAAATTGGATAAATATATAAAGAAAAAACTATAGCTGCATTTTCTCATGTGATGCTACCCTTCTAATATTACATCACAGCTATATAAATGAAGAATACAGGGGGAAAATATAGGCCTACCTCCGTTCTTCCATAAGTCCATTTTATGCAATTTTTCACCAGACCATTTTTTAAGCTTGTTTACATTATGTTATTCCATTTGTACGGTGTTTCTTAAAGTGTGAATATTATTGGACTTATCAAGTTTTTAAAGAGTATGAAACTAGCATATAAAAATACTCCGGTTTGGCCATCAGAGCTTAAGAAAATACACCTCGAAGAGCCACAGTTACTCCATCAAAGCACTGTTGTCCGGTGAGCTCTGAGTGATGCATTTCGAAAAGAGCAGGCCCGGTTACCCGGTGCTAAGGGAGTCCCTCCTCAAACTAGTACATCCTCCTTAGCTTACTTATCTTACTTTAGGTTGGAAAAAAGGAGCCGGGAGGAACCAGAAATAAGGATTAATTCAGTAGCTAGAAACGAAAGCAGGAGGATGGAGTAACTGCGGCTCTTAAAGGTCTATTTAAAATAACCTTCATCTCAGAATCTAAAGAATTTTAAAAAAATACAAACAAAAATGGATTTATCATGTTTTTCAATTGCATTTCAATTATTTATTTGAATATAAAACCCACTGACCATAAAAAGGTTCTCTCATTTAATAGAATAAATAAAAAAAAAAATAACCTAAAAATCAGAGACTTATTTTTAATATCTGCGCGTTACTCACCTTAATAAATCTCTTTGCTTTCGTAAGGAGACCTAATGTTGTGTGTTTACTAGATTCTGGTCCAAGTGGCACCATTTCTTTGAGTTTTTCCAAACAATTACGAAGGTGCGCTCGTCTAAAACAAAAGAAAAAAAAATTTAATACATTGGTCCCCAAAATTTTGTTCTCATAATCTATTCACATTACGTGAAAAATTGACATTTTGTGCGCGTAGTCTCTTTAAAAATCTTAAAAACTTAAGAAAAAATTGGATTAATTTTTAATATAAAATAACACTTCTTTAAAATGATATAATTTTATACTATAAAATAACACTATTAGTGAAGACAATCTTATAGATGACCGAAACACCCCATGGCTTCCGGGGATCGAACCCAGGATCTCCAGCCCTTCCGGAGAATCGGGTGCTATTGGGAGTCCGGTGGCCGGATACAATGGGCAGCACGATGATGTCCAAGAAAGGCCGGAGATCCTGGGTTCGATTCTCGGGGGAGCATGGGGAACGAGGCTCACCAACAAAAAACACAACTCCCAATAAGGTTAGAAATATTTTTAGTTGCTTTTATCTTTTCTTCTTTTTGATTTTATTTTAACCCATTCACGTTCCACATTTTTTTTATATTTAATAAACAAAATGAAAAAAATTCGAGCTTTCTGAAATTCTCATATAATTAAATTTTTTTTTTGTTTTATCCAAAAGCCGCGGACTTGATTTCTCTTCTGTAAAATCTCTTTGATAATCATACTTAATTGTGATCTTTCTGTTTATTATTATACGGTTTTTTATGAAATTTCATATTTAAAAAAAGGGACGTATTTACATTTATTAAATGAAGAAATAGAATAATATGATAGAATGGGAGAGGTTGTTTCTACCATGGTTGTTTTGAAGGAGCTCTCTATCTATATATAGGGCATTGCGAGTGGGAGGGCCTTAAAGGGTAGCGGGGGCGAGGGAAAGGAACGAAGAGGGTGAATGAGTGAAAAGTGGATAGAAACAGAGAGAGAGGAAGAGAGGCAGAGAGGGAACAAGTTCATGGCCAAATGAAAGGGAAAGCGAGAGAGAAGGAGAGAGAAACACAAGCGAAAGTGAGAGTGGAAAGAGTGAAAGAGATAGAGAGAGCGATCGAACTGCCACCAGCGAGGATTGAGTTAGGTTAGGAACAAAAAAAAAAACAATATGGATCTAAACAATGACCCCATGAACGAGTGATTGTTGAAAGAGGATTGTTTTTCATGTAATCGTTTCATTAGTTCTTTGAGAGGACTGCTGAAAAATTTGAGTAAGCTGCACGATTTAGTTTGTGTTTGACAGTCATTGAAAGCGGACAATTTCGTGAATTTTTATGAAAATGGAAAAAATCAGCATGTGCGTAACTAGGGGGGTCCTCCTCCCAGAAAGCTCACCGACCCAAGAAAAATTGAGTCAATATGGGAACTATTTCCATACCTGAAGAAATGGCTGGGCGGTTAGAGATTCGAGTCGAATGAAGAGGTCATCGCTGAAACAAACTCCTATTTTAAGTGTCTTGAGTAAACCTATTATTTGGAAGGAATAAAAAAATTGGAAAACGCAGGACTAAATGTATCGAGCTAAAAGGAGACTATGTTGAGAAATAAAACGCTTATTTGCCGAAAAAAATATCTTTTACTCAAAAAGTCACTGACTTATCAAACTTTTCAGCGAATCCTAAGCATTAGACTATCTGTTTGGAATCTGGAGTATTTTCACGGCGCCGCTGGGTCTGAGCAGCGCTACTCCGAGGTTTAGGAAGAGCTGCCTAATATTGGGAAATAGAATATTTTTCGTGTTTCATAAGTGAATCAAAAAAATTCACTCAGGGGCTCATCTCTTGTGAGTAATTGGATAGGTCTGCTTTCAAATGGGAGGAAAATTCAGTGTTTTCAAAACCCTCCCCATTTGGGGTCCCAAGTTTTTCTGTACTCTCTATAATGTCCTCTATAACGAGCAGCAAAATTTCATTTCGAAATTCCAATAGGATGTTTTTCAAACAAAACGTGACTGACAGGAAATCCTCAATTATATATATATAGAAGAAAATTGGGTTTTTTATAGTGGCGGATCCAATTGGAGTCTCCAGAGGGTCAGGACCCTAACCAAAGTCGCGGGAGCGAAACGTCGCCGATCAAGGAAAAAGCAAAAGAATATAATAAAAAACAACACTGAGAACTTAAAATTTTAGCTAAGCAACAAAGATGAGAACGAAATTTTATATTTTGGATGAAGGGGAAGAGGATGTTTAAAATCTAGTGGTGTATTTGGCCTAGTAACCCTAAATGCGCGCGCATATCCCAACCAGGGCCAGAGGGATCAATACCCTCCTAACCCAACTCAACTCAATATTGAAATAATCTTAACTAAGAGAGAGAGAGAGAGAGAGAGAGGGAGAAATGCAATTTTGGCACTTTTTTGGCGAACTATATCTCTCTCAATTACATTGGCTATAAAGAGATAAATTGGACAGGGAAGGCGCTGTCATATTTACTTTTATAAAATCAGAACAAAAGAAAAGAAAGAAGAATCTTTTCTTTCTTTGTCTCTTTTATTGTTTATTTTCATCTAGATATGATGTTGATGTTTTCTGGAGCCAACACACCAAATGTTTATATAAGATAATAAAAAGACCTAAAATTTTCTTGTACTAACAAGCTACTGTTTCTTACCAACATCCGTTATCAAATGAAGATATTAGACTAGAAGTTAAAATAGAATAATCGAAATTTCGGTTTTCAAAAATTTTTTCACAGAGGTGGGCTTATTCGATATCATTTTGAATCACTATCTTGGACTAAAATTCAAATTCTTCCAAAGGATCTAGGGCCGCCGGATCACTAATTCTTTTTCCGAGATGTTGGATCATTTTAGATCAAAGGTGTGTAATGAAAAAATCCAATAAATTTATTATATCATATTGGGATTGAAAATCTAAGAACCGAATTAGGATTGTGGATTTAAAATTAGATTCAACTTTTGAAAAGTGGATCGGATTTGAAATCGAGATTCCTTTCCTACATCTGCGGAACGAAACTACCTAGATATGAATCGCTATAAAATACTGTATCAGCCAAAAGTTTACGTACAGTGAACGCCACAATTAAGTCCCGTCCTGTGAGCTAGAGTCTTGAGTATATGGTAAAATAAAATCTGGCACAGATGATTATTTTATCTTTTCAGTCTTTAAAATAATTCGATATTTATATGAGAGTTCAGGGACATTTATTTATGATTCAAATAAATTCTTCGGCCTGCCTGGGATCTGAACCCTCGCTTCTTGGCTTTATGACTATCATTATTGACATTTGTCAAAACTTCTTGGGGGGGAGGTCATATACTCGGTAAGCTTTAGAGTTGTTTTCTCTAACCGTTAAAGCCAACTGCTAGAGAGTATACTTTTCGATGAAACAGATAGTAATTTCTGATATCTGTCTTATCAATGGGCTATTGGAAAATACTCTAAAATTTACTAAATGGTAGTCTAATGTCACATCAGATTTTTTATGTCGACATATATTTGGATTCCGACAGTACGGTACATTTGAATTCAAGATGTAAAATTTATAAACATTTATATTCTGTTACCATGGCAACAATTTTTCCTATCTTTCCTATGAAGTACAAGGGTAAAGTGGTCTTCATAAGATATCTAGGACAAAATGTAAATATACATTTTAAAGAGCACATAAAATTGTTTTATGAATTTTAAACAAAATTGTTGGAGCGAATTTTGAGAACATCGATAAAAACTGAAAAAGTACATCAGTAAAGTACTTTTTGGCCGATTTAAAAGCTTATTTTTTCACGCCTCAAGGAGATGCTTAACTTAAATATAAAATTTCAACCACCACAATTCATTCCTTCATGCTATAAATTGAACAGAAACAGACAGACAGACAGACCATGTAGCGAAAACCACTTTTTTGGATTCAGAGGACCTCAAAACGTACGTGTATATCCATCAAAATCTCCACATCAAATTTTTGACATGAATTTTTCATTCCTCTAAAAATTAAAAATCTCCCTAGAAATAATCATTCAAATCACAAAAGCTGTAATAAAAACATGAATCCAATACTTTCTCTTTATATATTAACATATATAGGTAGGAGAAAATAAAAAAAAGATGGATATCTTTCTAGAAAAGGATGAAGGAAAAAAAAAATTATGTAACTCGGAAAAGACATATCAAAGTAATTGTATGATGGATCACCTACTTATTTATGCCCCGAAATCGCCATCTCTTTTTTTAATCTTTTCGGTTTCTAAATAAACGGAATTAATATTTAAATTAGATATAAAAAAAAAATTCTCTAACATGTACATACATAAGTGGTCTGAGTGAATAGAACACCTGAGGAAAGAGGAAAGGACAGACAGACAACATGATAGATATGCATTTAAGTTAATAGCTATTAATTAGAAAATCAAGTTTTTGGAATGGAAACAACGATCTTTACTCAGTCAGGCATTTTATATAAAAAGAATTTTATGTATAGTACGCGAATGTTTCACCACTCAATTGCGTTAACGTTTTTTTTTTTTTTTATTTTCAAGTAGCATAGCGTGTGAAAAAGAAAAGGTAACAAAGCACTAAGTAATCAGGAAGGAAATTACTTAATTCAAATAAGTTAGAAAAATTTCTATTAGGTGAATCTAGAATTCATTAGATGTATGAAAAATTGATTCATAATAATTGAATATCTCATTAATGATACTTTAAGTATAAATGATAGTCCATGCTTTTATTTTTTTTAGCTCCCTCGGTTTTTGGTTAGCGTGGCCATTTGTACCAAGGGTCGCGGGTTCGATTCCAGTCTCATGCGACAATTTATTTCAATTGGATTCGCTACCAATAAAGATGGGGTCTAAATGGCCTTCGATGCCGAAAACCTTAAATGAAATAAAAAAAAAAAAATAGCATACTATTCTACAAACATTTTTATTTTCCACTTGTTATGAATTTTTTTTTTTTAAATTTTTGATCCAATTGCTTTTTATTACCTATATATATTAATAATGTATACAGAGAAAGTATTGTCAGAAATTCGATATCGAGATTATGATGGAAATATACGTTTTGAGGCAACAAAATGATCTCTCTGTCCGTGTTTAAAATAAAGCAAGAAGCAAATGAGCTACGAGTTTGAAATTTTATATTTAAGTAAGGAACCCCCACCTGACTCGAAGCTTTTGAACAGTACTAGTACTTTACTGATGAACTTTTTTAATTTTGTTCAATTTTCTCAAAATTCGCTTTAATGATTTTGATTAAAATTCATAAATGAATTATTTTTTAGATGCTCTTTAAAATGTATATTCTCATTTTGCCCTAAAAATGGTTTGAAGCATACTTTACTCTTATACTTCATAAGAAAAAATAGAGATAGCTTGGCATGGCAACAAAATATAATAAATATTTTTCTAAGTTTATAAATTTTTTTACGTCTTGAATTCTAATCTACTAGTGGAAAACTAAAATTTTTGATACAAAAAAAATCTGGTGTGACAAGCACAGAATACAACTTTAAATAAGAGAAAGAGTGTGTCTCTGAGACTAGTCACACCAGATTGTTTTACTTTCTTACTCTATAGATGAAATATAATATAGAGAAAGTATTCCGATCATGTAAAAAATTCGATGTCGAAATTTTGATGGATGTTTTGAGGTCCCCTGAGTGCAAAAAAGTGAGTCCCGCAAATGTGTGGACATTTTTAACCATGAAGGAAATGAGCTAGGAGGTTGAAATTTTATATATAAGCTTATATATTTTTTAGATTCTCTTTATTTTGTTTTCAATATAAGCGTTTTAAAAAAATGAAACTGAGCGTTAATTGTTAATGAATGTTCACTCAGTTAATGATTATTAAAAACGATTTTTATTTTGATGATAATAGTCATAAATAAAAAAAAATTCATTTTAAAGTATAATTAAAATTAAAAATAAAAAAAAATATACCAGGTATTTATTATAAATTTGTTCGTTATTTTAATGACGACAAGCGAGAGAGGGAGAGATCAATTACGGTACAAAACGAACAGACTGCATGCATATAATAAACGTATAAAATGTAGAGACAGTTTTTATCTATCTCATTAAATATGTATCTATCCGACTGATTGCTGACCAGATGGTGAGTTGAGGTGAAAGAGAAAGTGAAGGGGAAATTCATCCCTCCTCCACCCAACGGGAGCATTTTTGTGGGTGGATAATCCAATTGGATTAGAGATAGATTAATATTTGGTTTTGAACAAATCAGCAGTACCGGTAACGGATTTGATTATATATGGCTTCGCAGAATTTTAAAAATCCTTCACTACTCTTTAAAACTTTATAATTAACTGAATAAAATTATAGTTAAAAAATCTGGTGTGACGCGCACAGCGCCTTCGGTAATAGAAAGTTGTGTTTTGTGTCTGTCACACCAGATTTTTTGTGTCGACATATATTTAGTTCCGACAGTACGGCACTTTTGAATTCACGATGTAAAATGTATAAACATGGGAAAATATTTATATTTGTTACCATGGCAACCATTTCTCTTATCTTTTCTATCAAGTACACAAGAGTAAAGTGGTCTTCAAAAGATTTCAAAGACAAAATGAGAATATACATTTTAAAGAACATCTAAAAAATAATTGATTTATGAATTTTAATCAAAATCGTTGGAACAAATTGTTAGAATATCGAAAAAAACTGAAAAATCACACCAGTAAAGTACTAGTAGTTTTTGACTGATTTTGTTTAAAAGCTTATTTTCACGCTCTAGGGGGGTACTTAACCTAAATATAAAATTTCAACCATCTAGCTTAATTTCTTCATGCTTTAAATTGGATACAAACACACAGACTAGATAAATAAAAATAACACTAGGTTAAGTTTCAAAAGGTTTTTATTTTTAACTTGTGCGCATTTCGACGATAATACTTCTTCAGAGCTATGTTTGTCATAGTTTTGAAGATGAAGTGTTAACGTCGAAATGCGAATAAGCTAAAAATAAAAATCTTTTAAAACTTAACCTAGTGTTATTTTTATATATCTACGATCTCGTATAATTAGATAAGAATTTAATTAAATTTAAGATTGTTTCAACTAGTGCCAACGGTGAATTATTTGAATTAGATAAAAAAGAAGAGTATAAAATGAACTTTCAAATATACACTGTATTTCTTAATCAATCCTATTCCTTATTTTTCATAATTAATTTAGCCTACAATTATTTAGTGAACATTAAAAAAAAAAAAAATGCTCTTTAATAATCATGAAATAGCATTATAGTTGCTAACTTCCAACTGTTTGAATCTCTTTGAATTTCATTGTTGTCTCTGATTTATAATGGTTTTTAATTTAGAATAGTGTATTATGCAAACTCACGGACTAATTTTTTCTTCGAAATTGCCCGTAGGAAACCAAAAGACAGCAGAAGCAGATGCCTCTCTGTCATATCTCTAGAATTTTCATCCCTTTTAAAGAAATTGATAAGTGTGATTTAAGAATTTTTCATCAATCGCAATTTTCATAATATTTCTTTCACTCTTCCATTTCGTTTTTCACCCATCCGTCGTTCCCAAAATAATTCAATTTTCTTTGGAATATTGAAAAAAAATGAGGATATGAATATTTGTGCTTTTTACCTGATTAAAATCCAAATATACAATATATACGGGTAATTATAAAACGAAGGATAGGCAACTCTTGCAGTTTCAAAGATTTTTGTTTATATTAGCGTCAATATCGTTAAGTGGAGTAGGAGTGGCCGTCTTAAAGTATTTTAAAAAAGTAAAAACTAGACCTATCAATAAGAAATTTTTCAATGCGTTTTTTTTTTAATGAATTTTTTTTTTAAACACTCGCACTTTTTTTCTCATTCACACTCACACTCACACACATTCACACAGTCTTTTCGGCAATTTAAGCCATATGACTTACGATAACCGTTATTTGAATATATATGTATTTGGGGTCCAGGCATTCTTATTTAAGCCATTTGGACACCAAATGGCTTAAATAAAATCATCGGACTGCCTGGAATCCGAACCTGCGATCCTTGGTATAGAAGGCCAGCACACTAGAGGCTAGACCAAGCACGAGGACGTTTCATGAATTAAAAAAAAAACGTCAAAATAGTCGAGCATTCTGCCGTTAGGTGGCTGAACTGGTTATTTTACGACATTATCTGATCACTAAATTGAAGTCGATTTAGAAAAAAGAGATCCTCTTAATTAATTGGACATCAAATAGATATTTATTTCAAAAATTTGACTAGAATTATCTATAAATATAAATGCACCATTAATACAAGGTTAATGTGGAATTCAATATTCCCCACTTACTTTTTTTTTTAAACTGAAAATAAAAATAAAAATGACTCGCTACATACTTAAATTAATAGAAGTTAATATTAAATATTTTCGTGATAGAAAATAATTAGTCAAATGGGAAAGATACGATTTTGTTCTTATCTCTTTTCTTTTAAGAGAGAGACATTTCTCTCTGTTTTAAAATGCAAAAAAAAAAAAAAAAACTATAGAGTGTATTTCATTATAATAGCTGTGTGCTATGTAATTATATTTAGACATGAACGTATTTAATTAATCTAGATGATCAGGCTAACAACTTTGCCGATCAGTCACAATACTAAAAGATAAAAGGTTTATTGCAAAATAGATATTTTTGTCACTATTTTATTTTTAATCAATTTTACAACTAAAATTTTTATCAATTTTAGTTTGTATTATAATTATTTTAAATGATTCTAAATAATAAAAATATTACCGTCAGCAACATAAAAAAAGATTTCCAAAGCCACAGCGTTTCAATAGTTTACGAACTTCGTTTGTTACTGTAATATTTTAATATTGATCTTTTATATCAATTTTGTAATAAATTTTTGTTGATTTATTCTATTATTTTGAAGGGTTGCAGTCAGGAGAAAAATAAGACAGTTACATTTTCTGTTGACACTCTTTCTTGACACTAAAAGATTACAAGTTTTATCAATATTTTGAATAGTAGTATCATTTTATATGGTATATGGATACCTGTTGAGTTATTTGTTCCACATCTACAATGAGCCCCAAAGTTAAAGATAGTCATTCGTTTACTTCATGTAATAATTATTTCATTGAATACACATAAAATAGTAGATTCATTCTTGGACTGTAGAAGGTGTTAATTCAATAAAGACAAAACAATTTTTCAAAAAATTATCTTTATTTATTTTTCAGAGTGTTATGGCTTGGCTGACTTGGCTACTCTGAAAAATAAATCAAGATAATTTTTTGAAAATTGTTTTGTCTTCTACCTTCTACAGTCCAAGAATGAATCTAATATTTTATGTGTAATCAATTGTTAAGTTACTGGACTAAACTAAAAGTTTCGTTTAAAATTATTTCATTGATTTTTTACTTTCTCTTATCTAGTAAATTTTCCCATGTGACTTAAATAATCACTCCATTTTATAAATTCAACTTTGAATTGTTGTCACACTTAGAGAAACCCCCGGGCCCCCATGTCACAATTAGTAACGTTTTGCCCAGACCCCCCCCCCTAATGTGTTACGTAATATGAGGACGACCTCTTATTAGATATATTTAAAAATTATCTGTCAAATAGTTCAGCACTCTTGCAAAAGATGGCAGGCTAGTCTATACTATTAGCCTATATCTGGCCTATATTTATATGCTTTTATAAAGGCTACATAATATATTCTCTCTCGTTTTTTTTTTTTTTTTATACAAACCTATATGAATAATAAAAAAAAAAAAAATAAAAAAGGCATACATTTTTGCCTTTGTCTTTTGAGATTCCAAATTTAATTGCTTAAAAATGTAAATTCCTCATAAACATTAACAATGACGAATTGGATCATTCGTCCAAAGGATTGTAAGCAAAATATAAAATAAATAATTGCAATTAATGTTTTTGTAAATGAAAATTCAGGCTCAGTATATATAGTGACTAAGCCCTTCATACAAGGGAGTTATGCATATAATACGTATTATAAATAGCAAAGTTAGTTAAAATGTTGATGGAATTTATGGATTAATCGCGTTGACTAAGCCCTGCCTGCTGACTGACGGTGATTGACCTTTTCAAAGAGGAGGTGCAGGGGGGGGCATTTGCAGTGGACAAACTCACAGACACGCATTTGTTAACAAGGAAGGGGTGCATTAATTAAAAATAATTGAAACAATAATTGAGCTTTTGAAAAAAAAAAAAA
This sequence comes from Euborellia annulipes, assembly GCA_023213315.1. Classification (NCBI taxonomy): domain Eukaryota; kingdom Metazoa; phylum Arthropoda; class Insecta; order Dermaptera; family Anisolabididae; genus Euborellia; species Euborellia annulipes. Next base: position 62,674 of record JAKCPI010001520.1, read on the forward strand.
TACTTCGCTAACAAACAAAAAAATAAAATCATATGGATACATCAAAGGAGAAAGTTTACTACTTTCATATAACGGTAGAGCCTATATTAGAAAAGTTTGACAAACGAAAGTTGGAATTATACTCTATTGGATGTTTCAGCCTTTCCCCACTCTCTTTCCCATTTTTTGGTTAATATACTTCTCAGGGGCTCACTTCTGGAGGCCACTAGTTACCCGAGTCATCTCATCTTCTCTAGGTTGCTACTCTCTTTTAAAAAAAGTAGCTACCTCTCATAGGAATAAGGCTAACTGTTTTTACATCTGTAAATTTCATCGTCAAAGTTGATAGCTATGGGTTTTCATTATAATTTTAATAATTTTGATATCTCTCTTCAGTCATTATTGTCAGTATTGTCATGTTGAGGTTATTCTTAGAAGTATACTGTGGTGGGTTCCCGTTTCCTTCCGCAGGAGGCATCTCAACAAAGAGTTGGATAAAATTTTGCTATGAGGTGAATTTGAACTCGAGTTGTTTTCAAATACTCAGGATTAAAGGTTTAATTGCTTTATTCCCTCGGCTAATCGCCTCCTTGATATCTCCACTGATATTTATGTAGTCATCAGGTAGGTAGAATGAGAAATTTAAAAGAGCCCAGCTAAGCGTAATTTCATTTATTTTCCCTGAGAGCTGACGTTTCGGACCTGCTTAGGATGGTCCTCAGAGCAATATGGGGGTGATCATCAATATGAATTTTAACATTTCACTAGTGATGAGAAGTGGCTGTAGACTTTGAATTGGGTATAGGAGACTTTGCAGCCAAGGAAATTAAATAAAAAACTTATTTAATTATTAATCGTCGACGTTTCGGTCGCAAGTCACTACCTTCCTCGGGACGATTAATTGTTAGAATACAAGGTTGACAGTATTATATTTAATTATCATTGTAAGTTATACAATTTTTAATTGGGCTATATGTATTAAGAGTAACTTGTTCGCTTATGACTTGTCATTGATTGTAATAAGTCATAAGCGAACATTCTATATATTCTGAAAAATAAAAATCTATTCGCTTTCTTCATCTATCTTACCTCAAATTAAATGTGAAATGTTAAAATTCATATTGATGATGATCCCTCTAGTGCTCTTAGCATGGTCCTAAGCAGGTCCGAAACGTCAGCTCTCAGGGAAATAAAATTCTGCACTCTCTTTAATTTCTCATTCTACCTAATACAATCAGCTGTAAAAAAATAAATATTTACGTATTTTCATAATTTCGAAGATGTCTTTGTATTATTTGTTTGTGAAATATATACAGTATATGAATCCGGGAGAAATAAAAGAGGAAATATTTTTTCAGGAACACCTTATACTATTTTTTGAAAATATTTCGGCAGACCTAACGCCTGGCCATCTTCAGTACAGGATATAAAATATTAAGTTAGTAGGCCGGCCGAAATATTTGCAAAATAAGGCGTTCCTGAAAAAATATTTGCTCTTTTATTTCTTCCGGAATCCTTTGCAACCAGCATTCATACATCATCATTTATATCAATTAGTTATTTTTGTTTAAGTTCTTTTTCATCAGAATACAATTGGTACACAATTTAATTGAAATTTTATCGGGGCGGAAAGAAAATTGCTGTCCCCAAACACCAGAAGCGAAGACTCTACCACCACTATGCTATGGCCCAGGGGATAATAATGATAATTTGTATATTATTGTGTAAAAATAAACAACATTTTACCTCTTGGTGTATGTGTTATAGATATAGATCTTGCCACGTGTGGTCGGGGTCAGGATAATTAAATAAATTGAATACCGTTATATAGCCTCAGGTACCGATGACTTAAAAAAACGCGCGAGAGACGAAATCTTTCAACCATATATAACACAAACACAAATTCATTAATTAGCATATCAATGAAAAAATAAATAGTCAAAAAAAAAAAACAATTTCAAAAAGAAAAATTACCATTGGTAATTTTTTGTTTTAAGACAAAGAATAGGATCTGATAGTATTTTTTTTTTTTTGACAAACACACATGACCAGAATTTTTTTATTTTTGATAAGAAGATCTTGATTAGATAAAAAAAAGGTTTCTCTGGACAATGAACAAATTTGCGCCTCTTTGGTAATTAATTGTTATGCATATGGAGCTCCCCCCCTTTCCCCCAGGGAACATTTGTATATTTATGAGTGAACATCTTTTCTAAATTAAATGTATAATAATACAGTATATTTCATTATCTTTGAAATAAATCATTTTCGTTCAAAATTACCATCGTTTAAATTTTGGATTAAATGGGACAGAGGGAAAAATCTTTTAATTTTAATTACTTATTATTTTCTTCAGCCCAAATTGATAAACGAAATCAATAAAAAAAAAAGAAAGAAGAGATTATGGATTGAAATTTAAATTTCCAATTTCTAGGTCAAATATAATAAGCGAAGATATAAAAATTTTAGATGTGGCTATTAGTGTCAACATTTAATTAATAAATAAATGTTAGGCAATTTGAATGTAACATTTGTTGTTGGTTACTTCTGTTTTATATATCATTAAAAAGAAAAATAATACTTTCTCATACTATATAACATGTCGATCAATAAGTTCCCGGGATCTAATAACAAATTCATAACTTTCAGCCTTTTATAAGTTAGGTGTCCAAATTTCATGACATTCTGATATTGTGTCATTGAGTTCCTGTGGATTTAGTGACTATTTTTGATATTTTCAAAACAAATTTGATGGTCAAATTGCATGAATATAACTTGGAATTGCTTTCGAACACCCACCGTATTCTCCAGATCTGGTCTCCAGCGATTATTGACTGTTGAAGACTTCAAAAAGATGCTACAGGAAACAGATTTGGCTCCAATGAAAAAGTGATTGCCTATTTTGAAATTAAATAATTATACATGTCTGACAGAAAATTTGGAATGAAGAAGAATTTCGGCAAACAAATGTAGTAAAGAATGAAGAAAAGAGCAATTGCAGATTTATTTAGTTTATTAAGGCACTCCAAATCGACGTTTCCTTCAGATATTCGATCATCTTCAGGGCTAAAATATACATCAAACATCGACAAAATCTGATATTATTATTATAATTTTGTCGATGTTTTCTTTTCATTTGATGTTGTGCGCAAGTTGTTATGTAAGAAAACAAAATTCTTTCTCACTACTTACTATACACCTCACTCTACAACAAATGTTTTAGAGAGAAGTTAAATAAAAATCTGGAGTTGATTTTCAGGCCAATTTATTTTTTTATCTCTTTCCGCTATGAGTCAACGTTTTTGAGTCCAAACGACTCCTTCTTGAGGACCATGTGGGGCGAAGAAAACAAATTCGCCCTCAAATGCAACTACTAAAGACAAAATTGAGGGCAAATTTGTTTTCTTGACTCCCCCATGGTCCTGAAGAAAGAGTCGTGTGGACTCCGAAAAGTTGACTCATAGCGGAAGGAGATAATCCAAATAAATTGACCTGAAAATCAACTCCAGATTTTTATTTAACTTCATCCTTCTCAATAATATCTACCAGACTGCTCCCTATCTTCAAATGAGGTTATTGATCGATGTGTTATTATTAATAAATATTTAAGTAAGAGAGCGTATATCAATAAATGACTTTAAATAATGATTATCACTGTTTTTAAACCGGTAGTTCGGAGAAAATATCTACCAATCCGCAGAAAAAATTCAAATTTTGCCTACTTTTAAGGCAACATGTCCGACGGTTAAGCATTTTGGTTGTCTAAGCTCAAGGCTCCATTCTCTTCCGACACAAACCTCACCGATGTATTATTACCCTTCCTCAGAGCAAATATCAGCACTTGTGGCGTCGACTATTCTACCCTCCAATCAAAAAAGTGAATTCCTCAGATTTTTGCTTACATCGAAAAATAAATTTGCCATTGACAGCGTATTAAAATTTATTAGAACAGGTGCCAAATGTGTGTGCCAAACGCAGATGCCAATTTTAAAGACCCGAAATGTCCGAACTAGCTACAAAAATGTCCCCTCCCCACTCTAAATTTTCAATAAATAAAATGATTTTATTTCATTTATTCTGTAATTTATTGAAATGTTATCGGAACGTAGTAAGCAAAATTTTCGAATTTTTATTCCCTTCTTTGGATAAACTCCAAGAATAACTAAACGAATTCGAGTAAACAATTCCTCTTCAAGTTATGGAAAAACGAGTCAACAAGATCATCGATTCGAAATAAAATACGAAATTCTGAATCTTTAAAAAAGTTTAAAAGAGAATAAAAATAATAAAATTATTCTTTTTTTTTTGGAATATAATTTATGCACTCAACTTAACAATAAACAACGAAAGTTTGTTTTATTGTTTTTGAATTTTTTTAACAATAAAAAGTTTGAAATTCATTTTTTAGGTCTTGATCACTTATTGATTGATATCTCCGTCGTCTCTTTAATACCACAATTCTTTATTATTAAAACCACCAGATTTTTTACAGAGGGAGAGGGTTAAATTTGCATTGTCAGGAGGCTAAATTGCTACCAGTCTTTTCAATTTTAGAGGAGAGAGAGAGAGAGAGAATTAAATACGTAGATGGTCCTCCTGTGTGTGCAAGTAATCGGAGGGAAAATCAGAGAGCTCTAATTACGCTTAAAATTACACGTATTTAATTTATTCTTGTGTCCCTGTGATGTTTAATTAATACCCAGAGAGAAAGAGAGACTATCATTATTTTTCAGAGAGAAAAGGAGAAATTTATTTTATTATTGATTGATTAAGGGGGGGGGGAGTAGGAGTGGCCGTCTAAACGTACTTAAAAAAAAAAAGAAAAAAAGACTATTATAAGAAATTTTTCAATGCGGTTTTTTTTTAGTTAGTTGGGTTAATTTTATAAGGGATTATTGGGTAGACATTTATTATTATTATATTATTAATCACATATTAATTAAGAAAAATTTCAAATAAGCTTAGATGATTTATTTAAAAATTAACTGTCAAATAGTTCAGCAATCTCGCAAAAGATGGCAGGCTAGTCTAACAGCCGGTATACTATTTGCCTGGCCTATATTTATATATTTTTTAGGGTCCGACCGAAACAAGATTTTCAGCCGAAACCGAAACCGAATATTCGGCCTCAACCTTAGTTTCGGCCGAAACCGAAACTTGTATTTCCTATAAAATTTTTTTTCCCTCCCGTGAAAATCATTTTACCTTTTTTTAGGGAGACAAAAATTTTTTTTTTTTTTTTTGCATGCGAGTCTCATCCCATTTTTTCAGACTCTGGTTTCGGCGGCCGAAAGGTTCGGCCACTTTTTGGCGCAAACCAAAAAACGGCCGAAACCATGATTTTTGGCCGAAACTGGCCGAAACCGAATATTCGGTCGGTTCCTAATATTTTTATGCTTAAAAAAATCACCATTTCTTCCTTTGAACTGAAATCTAAACTTTAGTGATCATTCTAATTGTGATGAGAAGAAATAGATTACAAAACAAAATTGAAATTCAAGGTAAATTTGTTAAAATGGAGGAGGAAATGAAAATGATTTACGCTAAGAGGAATAAAATTGAAAATTTCCAATTTCCTTCTCATCTCTCTCTCCCTCCTCTCACATACACACACCCATCTAGAGTATATCAAAATATAGCTTGTATATCCACAATCATAAAAAAAAAAACTTTAATACAAATCAAAATTTGGTTTCAGGCTGTTAAGCTAATTAAAAAAAAATGGAATTTTTTTCAAAAAGACTCTTGGCACAAAAGTTTTTTTTATCAAAGTTTTCCATATTTCTAAAAAAACTTGCTTTTTTTTTGAATAAATAAAAATATAAATTTCCAAACGAGATTCTTGTTTGTTTTATTAATTAATTTTAAGGATAATCGATAAAATTTTTTTTTGTTAAAATAATCATATTGCTATCTTTCTTTTTTTTTTAATCTTGCGAGATGTCATGCAAGAAGTTGAAGTGTATAGGGCAAGAAGTCAGGCAGATCAGTAGCCATGGTGGTTGGTTGGTAACTGGTACTGGTTTGCTTTATAGAAATAGAATATCCAAATCAATCGATTGGCGTTTACACCAAAAGAAAGGGAAAAAAAAAAAAACAGAATTGTGACATCATCATCTTCCGAAACATTTTTTTGTATGAAAGTAGGATGAGGATACACGTCCTGGCCCTATGTAACTATAATTAGTGCAATGCCCTCTATAAAACGTAGGCCTGTCTACCTGTTGCTATTCTATTCATATTTGCTAGAAAGAGAAGAAAGCGCATTTTCTGCTTAGGTATTAAAAAATTAGTCGGATAGTGGATGTGTCACATCCCGTGTTTTGAGTATCTTATTCTTTCATTGACAGGGCCGGATTTACCACTAGACAAAGTAGACAAGTGCCTAGAGCGGCATATTTTTGGTTTGATTAGCTAATAATTACAATCCAAAAAATATTGTTTCTTCTAGCAATAGTAATTTCGAAATCAGGTTTGTGTTTTTATAAATGATCTGTACATCGAGCGTTGTATCCGAATGTTCGAGGTCTGTTAGAAAAGTATCCGACCTTTGTCCGGTGGTAAAAAAACTGGCAAATCTGGAATACGAATCACCCTCAAAGTAGGCTCCTTGGGACTCCACTTCTCTCAAAGGTGCCGCCATTGTTGCAAGCATTCCGAGAAAGCCTCTTTCGGAATGGAGTTTAGCTCGGCTGTCTTTGCAGTCAAAATGTCATCTCTTGTCTGAAATCGCGTTCCTTTCAATGGCCTCTTGAGTTTGGGTAACAGCCAGAAGTCACAGAGGGGTAACGAGAACCACAGGAGTCTGGTTTTTGTCAAAAAAGTCTGAATCAAGTGCGTGGATTGTGCTATGAGCTTAAGGTGGCCGTTGGTCATTGGGGGGGAATGGGGGGGGTTTTTTTTTTTCTTTATCGTGATGGAGATGCCAATTTCTTCACGAATCATATAAACAAATAAGAGAAAGTAAAATTGTATATTATCCAAGTCTTCGCCTCTTTCTCTATATCATACTCGCAGTCAGAGGCCATCTTCAGGGCCGGCTGGCAATAATCAAAAAGTGTGGCAACAACAGCGACAACATGCAGCATGTGGTCGCTATTGTTGCAAATTTCCACACTTTTTATTTATTGCCAGCCGGCTTTGAAGATGGCCTAGACCTAGAGCCGAAACGTCAGCCGTGAGGGTGAGAATTAAAATAAAAGAATATTTGGCTGCATTCGTCTTGTTTTTTTCATGACTCCATCATTATAAAAACATAAATATAGGCCAGATATAATAGTATACCGGCTGTTAGACTAGCCTGCCATCTTTTGCAAGAGTGCCGAACTATTTGACAGATAATTTTTAAATATATCTACTAAGCTTATTTTAAAATTTTCTTAATTAATATGTGTTTAATAATAACAATAAATTCATTTTTAAATTAAGAAAAAAAAAATTAAGATTATTGGGTCAGAGTGTGTGGTTTTGAAAAATTTCCGGGGGGGGGGGGGGCCAGGCCCTCTCGCCCCTCCCTTATATACGCCCCTGATCCGAACGACAGTATCCGAGAATATTTATTTTAAGCATCAACATATTAAAAAATAAAACAGTGCTGACAGAGTTTTACTTTTTACTTCAAATGCAAATCGTATTTGAGCTTATAAATAATAAAATAGAAAAACCTAGAGCGTATTAGAATGAGAGAGAGATATATGTACCCCTTATAACCTATTCTCTTTCTATATTGTTCATCCCCTCTCACTCTGTCTGTTGCTGCTCTATTAAATCCGTTTGTGTGTGTGCGCGCGTTTTATAAAGCAAGTTTTTTTTTTTTTTTTGCATTGCTAATTCTCTCTCTTTCTGCTTCTATACTCTCGTTTTTTGTTATAGAGGATTTATTTATCGTTGGATGGCATGGCCTTCCGGTAATTTGCGATTTATTTCAACCGAGATGACATTGCATCCCCTCCTCTTTTTTCTATCATTCTCTGCCCTCCCCTTTTAGACAAACATTCACATTATACATGTTGTTGCTACACAAACACACTCTCTATTATCTTCCATTTTGGAGAGATATTATTTTGTTTATGAAGTATTATAAGCAGGCCTATATTAGTTTATATGAATAATGTTTATTCCCTCTACCTAGAAATATTTATTTTTTTTTTCAAAATGGTGAATTTTAGGGGAAATATATTTTTTTTTAGGGAAAGACCTTCTCAGGCGACAAAATTTATTTCAATTGAATTGGATATCCATCAATATGGGGTCTAAATGGCCTCCGATGCCGAAAAAGACCTTAAACGAATTAATAAAAAAGAAAAATTATTTTTTAAAATACAATACTCTTCATAAATTTCCAGAGCCGCAGTTATATTAAATTAAGATACATCTACTAATATATTTATTTTAAATTTTTATCGCGGGGCAAACTTAATAGATATAAATGTCAACATCTCTACCCATTAGAGCAGTGGTGGCAGGGAGGATAAATTTTTTAGTGTCTTTTTTGTGTTTCAAAGGCTGATTTGATTCATTACCAAAACACAAAGAATCTATCTATTAATTTAACTTTTGTTTAAGGGCGGAGCGTTTTGTCTTCGTAGAGAAACAAAGGTTTGATTGAATAGAATGGAAGATCAAACACGGAGACAGAGTGTCTATTTCACCCCCCCATGAAAAGTAAAACAATCACCTTTTGAGTGTAAATAAATAAATCAATCAATAAACCTCTGCTTTTTTACTTTCTCTTACCTCTATATATGTTAAAATATATAGAGAGAAAGTATTGTATTCATGTCAAAAATTAGATGTCGAGATTTTGACGGATATACACGTTTTGAATCCAAAAAAGTGGTTTTCGCGACATGGTCTGTCTGTGAACAAAATATCTTTAGAATGAAAAGAGCTAGGAAGTTGAAATTTTTTATTTAAGTTAGACACCTCCCTGATAAGTAAATAAGGTGTCATTTTTGGCGATATATATTTTTTTAGTTTTGTTTAAGGTCTTTTTCGGGATCTGAGATTTATTCATTAATTGATTGGTACACAATTCAATTGAAATATCCGATTTTCGTACATCAATTTTAGCTAGAAATATATCAAGCACTTTGATTGAAAAGTTTAGTGAAAAAAAAAATTCAAAAATCTTTCTGGTCCCGTAATAGTGTATATCTGGCCTATATTTATGTATTTTTATGTTTTTATAAAAGATACATAATATATAATAACATTTATAAAGTATTTTTTGTTAAAAGATCAATGAAAATCAACTAAATGCATAAAATATTATTAGCTATCATTCTGACATCTCTTGGCAAATTTTTGATGACATCTCTTGGCAAATTTTTGAATTACTTGATTTTTTGGTCATACTTTTTATGACACACAACGCCATCTTATCGGGAAAAACATGCGTAACCACTTCGCTCCCGTTCACCCTTAAATTAAAAACACAAGGTTATAGGGTATGTTTTAAAATATTATTTATTAGTGTAAACATGATATATCGACAATATGTCATCTTCAGAAGTAAAACAAGTTCACTGTTTGTTGAATTACGTATACTAATAAATAATATTTTATTAATTAAAAGTTCACTTGGAAGTTACTTCTGGAGGTCAGTTCGAGTAATTCCATAAGTAACTTTCTAGATAATTTTTATTAAAAGGGTAGTTTATGGGTGATGGAATTTTTCTCAGTAATAAAAAGCTGAAGAAAATGCAACCAGGATTTTTTTTTTATATTTTAAACACTAGGTGATATTGCACTGCCCTGGAGCCAATTGTTATATTAGTATTGTAATCGTGATAGAAGAAAAAAAAAATATTTTTCTAATGTTATGTCAAAAGTTAATTCTGAGAATAAATAAATGTTAACAGCTCCGAAGATTTAACCAAAGCCGAAACGTTAACTGTTAAAAATATTTTTTTAAAAAGATCTTGACTGCATTTTCTTCTGCTTTTTATTCTTGATAAAATGAATTTTTAATTAATATACCCTTTTCTACATAATATAACCTTGTGTTTTTAATTTACCACATAAAATCATAATATTTCAACAAGAGCCAACGGCTACCTATTTTAAATTTAAAAATATTTTTATTTAAATTAAAGTTAACTTATATGTAGACGACCAGCCAGAGGGGTGGAGGGGGGGATGGAAGAGTATAAATGAAAATATTTAATTGAATTGATGGCAGTAAGGAAGATTCATTTTAATTTGGTCGAGTCGTTATGAAAATTAAAAATATTTTATAATTCAAATATACATTTTCTCTAATTACGTATTAGGCCTATAATTAATTAAAAGAGGGTTGCAAATTTAAAACTCTTAGCGAGTTTTACTTTTTATGACTAAAATATACATTTTATCTAATTACGTAATGTAAATTAATTAATAGGCCTATATGAAATATTCAAGCAAATTAAAAAAAAAAATCAAGTAGACCTATGAGTTCGGTTTTTTTTTAGATCTTTTTCGCCCTTTCTTCATATTTTTTTTTAAATTAATTGGCAACCAATATGAATAGAAAAATTTCATCCCTCGAGGCAGGAAGCAAACCCTAACTCTAGGGCACAAAAGTCGAAACTGTCCTAAATCCCAAGGGCGGGTTTTTAAGTTTAAATTCCTACAATATTATAAATCTAAGCGATAATTTCAATAATACTTTTTTATGTCGATTAAAACAGATTAAAATAAAATAAAATGCTTTTAATCTTAATCTCTAATTATTTTTTAATCTTTATTAAAAAAAAAAGTCAAAAAGTGTTAAAAATACGAAATAAAAATTGAAAGGAAGTTATTTTCTCTTTAGATTAATCGGCCATTTATTTAACAAAAATTAAATTAAAAGGTAGAGAGAGAGAGGGAGAGGGAGAATAAATGGGCGTCACGTGGTGCAATGTAATCTTCTTTCTTTTCTAACTGACAAGGCAATTTTCAATATTTTAGATATCACGCAAAGCAACTAACCAACCCCCACTAAAAATAATTCCTAGTAATATTTATGCATTAGATTAATTGTGTAGGTAAATCAGTGAGTTTCAAAAGAACCCCTTATTTACACGATCACAAATTTTAATATTAGTATGCAATATCCGATGCAGGTATTTCAACGGAAATACACTTTTTGAGGTCACTCTAAAAAAATTAGTCTACCCTAGATCAATGAGCACTTCCGTATTTTTTTTTTTTTTACTTTCTCTTGTTTTTTTTTTACTTTCTCTTGCCTATATGTATATGTTAATATACATAGGCTCTATATATAGAGAGAAGTATTGGATTCATGTCAAAAATTCGATGTCGAGAATTTGATGGAAATACACGTTTTAAGGTCCCCTGAATCCAAAAAAGTGGTTTTCGTGACATGGTCTGTCTGTGTGTCTGTCTGCCTGTCTGTGTGTGTTCAATTTTAAGCATGAAGGAATTGAGCTATATGGCTGAAATTTTATATTTAAGTTAAACACCCCCCGGGAGCTTGAAAATAAGCTTTTAAACAAAATCGGCCAAAAAGTTCTAGTACTTTACTGATGTACTTTTTCAGTTTTTTTATGATTTTCTCAAAATTCGCTCCAACTTTTGATTAAAATTCAAAAATCAATTATTTTTTTACATGCTCTTTAAAATATAGTATATTCTAATTTTGAAATCTTCTGAAGACCACTTTACTCTTGTACTTTTTTTTTTTTATTAAAAAAAAAAAAATTCACACTTTTTTCTCATTCACACTCACACACACACCCCCACACCCATTCACACAGTCTTTTCGGCAACTCAGGCCATTTAAGACTTTAGACGAATACCGTTGTAAGTAATATGTATATTGGGGGTTCAGGCATTTCTACTCTTGTACTTCATAGGAAGGATAGGAGAAATGGTTGCCATGGTAACAAAATATACCCACAGACTCAAATGATTCAAATACGATATGTGTGTGTGTGTGTGTGTGTGTGTGTGCGCGTGTGTCCAGGCACATTTATTTATACCATTTGGAATCCAAATGATTTAAATAAATCAGGATCCGAAGGAACTTTGCAGCCAGGAGATTAAATAAAAAAATATTTTTTTTTGCCGTCGTTTCGGTCGTCAATCACCACCTTCATCAGGGCAAATGTTTACCATGGTAACAAAATATAAATATTTTCTCACTCTTATCAATTTTATATTTTGAATTCGGAAACTAAATATATCTCGACACAAAAAAATCTGGTGCCACCAGCTCGGTAAGCCTGTCACACCAGATTTTTGGTCTTAGGAAGAAGAGTGTGTTCGACAAATAATATTTTTGTGAGTAAATTCTTCAGAACATAGTTCACATTTAAAAGGTTTTTCACCTGTATGTATTCGATGATGGATTTTTAGATCATTTTTAGAAATAAATTCTTTAAAACAGATTTCACATTTAAAAGGAATCTCACCTAAGTGTGTTCGAAGATGTAATTTTAGATAATGTTTTTGTGCAAACTGTTTTAAACAAGTTTCACATTTGTATGGTTTCTCGCCCGTGTGTGTTATGAGATGTGATTTGAGATGTTGCCTTTGAATAAATTGTCTAAAACATATTTCACACTTATAAGGCTTTTCACCTTCTCGTTTTTATTAATAAAGCATTTTAATTAATGAATTAATAATAATTTAACTCCCCTTATTATAAAAGCTATACCGTTTAAGGGTAGCCTTGGGCCATGGAAAAGATATTTTTAATTTGAAAATAATGAGATAAAATATATTTTTTTCTAAACAGTCATTTTTTAATGCTAAATAAAATATTGATATTAATTAAATATATAAATATATAAAAATGACACTAGAGGAAGGGATGTAAGAGCAGATGAGAAAGTTATTGAAAAAAACCCTTTCTTAGAAGGTCATTTATCCATAAAAAAATTTATTTTTCAAAAGATTTGTATTATTTCACATTTAAAGGGTTGATTCGGGGTTAAAAAAAAGTAAATTATTTTTTTCTAATTTATTTCAGTTAAAAGCACAAGTATTTAATAAATAATATTTAGAAATATTATTTTATTAATTAGTGGGTTGCAAACCCTCGGGTTTGGTGTAGGGGTAGCGTGCTGGCCTACTATACCAAGGGTCGCGCGGGTTCGGATCCCAGGCAGTCCGATGATTTTATTTAAGCCATTTGACTTAAAATAAGAATGCCTGGACCCCTAATTGTATTGTATTAAATTAATAATGGCCTGAGTTGCCGAGAAGATTTATTTATGTGTGTGTGAATGGAAGTGTGTATGAGAAAAAAGTGTGAGTGTTTAAAAAAATAAAAATAAAAATAATGGGTTGCTAAGGGTTGTTGGGGGTAGAAATATATAAGAAAGAACTGGGGATATTTAAAATCATCTCTTAATATTTTTTTTTTCCAGGTTAGATTATAGTAAAAAGTATTTTTTTTTATCTTTTACTAAAATGAGATTTTTTATTTTAATTCTTTTCTTAAGTCCATACAGGCAAAGCTTTTATTATTATTTTCTCTCTATAAATATTATTTGATAAGAAAAAAAAGTATTTTTTTCTTTTTTCTAAAATGAGTGTTTTTATTTTGATCCATTTCTAAAAGCGCCCAGACAGGCAAAACTCGCTCTGCGTTTAGTTGAGTGCCGGGCTAGCTAGCCACCGGGCGGGCCTCTCTCTCTCTCTCTCTCTCTCTCTCGTGTTCGTTTCTATTATAATAGTGTATTTATATTAAAGTGCAGTGTATTTATATTAAAGTGATTAATTATTTAGTGTAACTCACCCCGACCATAGTGGCGACAACCATCCTCTTAATAAAGGTAATTAATTCTTTTTTTTTCGAAGAAAAAAAGTGATTTAAAAAAAATATAAATATTTAAATATGTCAAAAGCCGATGCTTTTGAATTATTTATTAATTAAATATTTTATAAATATTCACATGGATCAAGAAACACACAAGTTTAAAAAAAAAAAATTATCTTATTTTTATCAATTAAACATTAAAAATTTCTATTTCATTGAGTATATATTTTTGTATTTACTTATTATTTATTTACATTGGGGTGGTTTAAGGGTTGAAAATAATAATAAAATAATTTCAAAGTAACTAAAAATTCATTTAATAATTAAAATATTGAAAAATAATTTTGAGAGGAGATTACCGAGGTAGAAAGGCTTAAATTCACCCCCCCCCCCAAAGAACATCAGATTATTTAAATTTTAAATATATACTTTCCGTTTTGTATGAAATTTTATATTAATCACTAGTGTTGGTGGTTTCATTCAAAAATTATTACTTTCTCTTATCTTTATATATGTTAATATATATATAGAGAGAAAGTATTGGATTCATGTCAAAAAAAAATTCGATGTCGAGATTTTGATGGATATACACGTTTTGAGGTCCCCTGAATCCAAATTTTTTCGCGACATAGTCTGACTGTGAACAAAATATCTCAAGAACGAAAGAACCTACGGGGTTGAAATTTTATATTTAAGTTAGCCACCCCCCTGAGACGTAACACGAAGCTTTTGAACAAAATCGGCCAAAAAGTACACGTACTTTACTGATGCACTTTTTCAGTTTTTTTCGATTTTCTCTAAATTTGCTTCAACGATTTTTTTTTAAATTGAAAAATCAATTATTTTTTAGATGCTCTTTAAAATGTATATTCATATTTTGCAATTGAAATTTTTTGAAGTCCACTTTACTCTTGTACTACATAGGAAAGATAGTAACAAAATATAAATATTTTCGCAGAGGCGTACCGAGGCAGTTGGGGGCCTGGGGCGGCACTAGAACAGGGGGCCTTATATGGATTTTTTTTTTGGGGGGGGTGCTCATCTTTAAATATCCTTCACCTCCATACACAAAAATATTTTTAAAATACCTGAACCCCAAGGGCCCCGGGGCCTCTCAAAGAGAAATTTTCATTAAATTTTGATTTTTTTATCTAAATTTTTTCGTTTTTACTTGAGCCCAGAGGACCCCGGGGCCTCTCAAAAAGAAATTTTTATTAAATTTTGTTTTTTTTTTATCTAAATTTTTTCGTTTTTACTTGTGCCCTGAGGGCCCTGGGGCCTCTCAAAAAGAAATTTTCATTAAATTTTGTTTTTTTTTTTATCTAAATTTTTTCGTTTTTACTTGAGCCCTGAGGGCCCCGGGGCCTCCCAAAGAGAAATTTTCATTAAATTTTGGTTTTTTTTTTTAATCTAAATTTTTACGTTTTTACTTGCGCCCTGAGGGCCCCGGGGCCTATGCCGGCTCGGAGCCTGGGGCGGACCCCCCCCCTCGGTACGCCACTGTATTTTCGCATATTTATAAATTTTACATCTTGAAATTCGAATGTACCTTACTGTTGGAAACTAAATATATGTCGACACAAAAAATCTGGTGTGACAAGGACAAAACACAACTTTCTCTTGCCGAAGGGTAAGAGAAAGTTGTGTGCTGTGTCACACCAGATTTTTTTTTACTGGAATGAATTTTTAAAAGTAATTGAATTGAATTGATTCCGGGCATATAAAGCCGCCCACTTAAAGCTGCGCCCCCACATATTAATATTTCGATGCTTTATGATAGATTTCAATATTTCTTTTGTTACACCCTGTATAATATGAATTCAAAGAGTTTCTTTTATTTTCAATAGTCCAGGTGACGGAAATCTTGATGAATAAAAATAAGTCTGCCGCGGGAACGACCAAATTTTTTTGCGAGGAATTTAATAAATTAAATTAAACACCGTTAGGTATCTTAAAAAACACACGAGTCAAAAAATTATTTTTTTTTTCCTAAATTCTTTTGTCTTTGTTGATGATTTTCTTCCGGAATATCAAATGTTTTTTTTTTTTTTTAATTATGATCATTTAGTATTGTTTTCTAATTGTAGATGCTCTTAATTTTCCGTCGTGTTTTTTTTCCTCCTATGCTCTGCTCTTCACTGCCCTGTTAATGCCATTTCTACTAGCATAAGGCATAGCGACCAAGACCGGTCTTCTTTTCTACTTGCTTGTCTATGTAATTGTCCGTCATGGGAAACGACCAGACAGAGAGAAAGAGAGAACAACATTAGCATTGAATAGCTTGGCGAGGCTAGGAGGTGGATCAGATCATCATGACCAAAACACACATGGGGAGAGGAGAGAATCCTCTGGATCTATACATGAAGAAACGAAAAAAATTCTTTGAAAATGTCATCTTTTGCAAACGGGGATATAACTAATGTTCACGCAATAGGGTAGATAAATTCTTTGATTCATAGGCTAACTGAAAAATTTTTGAGCTGCATGCGTTTTTTGTAATTTTTAAAAATCTGGTGTGACACATAACTTTCGATTACCGAAGGTAATGTGCTTGTCATACCAGATTTTTTTGTGGTCAACATATTTAGTTTCCGTCGATATATTAAAATACAAGCGGGGGAAAATATATTTTATTACCATCGTAACCATTTCTCCTATCTTTCCTATGAGGTACAAGAGTAAAGTGGTCATCAGAAAATGTCAATGGTAAAATGAGAATATACATTTTAAAGAGCTTCTAAAAAAATGACTGATTTTTGAATTTTAAACAAAATCGTTGGAGCAAATTTTGAGAAAATTGAAAAAAAACTGATTAATTTTAAGCTGGTAACCGTTGCCTCTAGTTGAAACATTATGCTTTAATAGGAGAATTAAATTCAGATTCAGTATGAAATTCGCTTCTGAAGATGACACATATGGTGTCGAAATACGTATAAAGTGTTAATATGAAAATTAATATATTATTGAAACAGAAAACCTTGTGAATTTAATTCTCCTATTAAAGAAAAAAACTGAAAAAGTACTAGTACTCTTTGGCCGAAAAGCTTCGTCTCAGGGGGGTACCTAACTTAAATATAAAATTTCAAACTCTTAGCTCTTTTCGTTCTTGAAATATTTTGTTCACCGACACACAGACAGACCATATTGCGAAAACCATTTTTTTGGATTCAGGGGACCTCAAAACAGTTGCGGGACCAGAGGTATTTTTCGGAAGGGGGGGGTAATCTAGAGTGACTGGTCGCAAAGCACACATTTTTTTCTTAATTTCGCTAATTTAAAAGCGCATCCTGTATTTGTTTGCCAGAATAAATCAAATTTTTAAGTATTTTTAAAATTTTACATTAAAAATACATTTTTTTTTCGAAAAAAAGTATTTTTTTTTCGAATCCTGGGGTGGGAAGGGGTAATTACCCCCTTGGATTCAGGGGACCTCAAAACAGTTGCGGGACCAGAGGTATTTTTCGGAAGGGGGGGGGTAATCTAGAGTGACTGGTCGCAAAGCACACATTTTTTTCTTAATTTCGCTAATTTAAAAGCGCATCCTGTATTTGTTTGCCAGAATAAATCAAATTTTTAAGTATTTTTAAAATTTTACATTAAAAATACATTTTTTTTTCGAAAAAAAGTATTTTTTTTTCGAATCCTGGGGTGGGAAGGGGTAATTACCCCCTTTACCCCCCTCTCTTGTATCCGCTCTTGCCTCAAAACGTGTATATCCATAGGCGTAGCCAGAAATTTTTGATGGGGGGTTTAGGATTATTTCTCCCCCCCCCCCCACCCCGACTAATGGGGCAGTATAAGGCGTCTAATGAAATATATGACTAGCCACTTGCCCCACCTTTGCTTCGCCCCTCCCCCTGGACCCCCCTCGAGGTGGCTCGGGCCCGCCCTTTCTTAATTAAGTGCCGCAATTTTTCAATCAACTCGTATCAGGCAATAAATAATGCAAATCTCTTAATTTTATGTATATGGACCTAAAATACCGGGGTGTCACTCTATGTATTTCTTTTGACCAGACTCTTATCTCAGAAAGCTTTAAGAAAAAAATATAAATAAATTTTTTTTAAATAACAAGTTTTTATTTCATGTTTCTTTTCAATTCAAAAATCAATTAATTTTTAGATGCTCTTTCAAATGTATATTCTCATTTTGCAATTGAAATCTTCTGAAGACCACTTTACTCTTGTACTCCATAGAAAAGATAGGAGACATGGCTTGGGTCCAATGGGGGGTTTGAACCCCCAAAACCCCCCAGTGGCTACGCCTATGTGTATATCCATCGAAATCTCGACATCGAATTTTTGACATGAATCCAATATTTTCGGGCTCAATATATTAACATATATAGAGGTAAGAGAAAGTAAAAACTTCAATAATAACGACAATTTATTTTAATTTTTTAATTTTATTTAAGGTCTTTTTCGGCATCGAAAGCCATTTAGACAAATAATTGATTATACCCTTTTTTTCTCTGAAAAAATTTCCATTTTTCCCCTCTAGCCGAAAACCTTTTGACTTTTTTTTTTTTTTAGGTAAATGAAAATTTTTTTCGTAAAATTTTCATTTTTTCCCACTCGTGAAAATCATTTGACTTTTTTTTATGCGAGCGGATGTTTCCCGAAAATAATCGATTATTTTGCGCAGCCCTAGTAGTGACTGTTGCTCTTCTCCGTTGCCAGGCCCCCCGGCAATTTGAATTCTAATGTACTGTCAGAAACCAAATATATGTCCAAATATATATCGTCACATGACTTTATAACGGAACAAATTTTGTTTTTAAGTTCAAATGATAAAAAAAAATTCCATTATAAAGTCATTCATCTGCTGGTACTTTTTTCCATCACATATGTCATTTGTCTGACTGTGTGTGTGTGTTTGAAAAATTTTTTCAACCGGAACAACTCATTTGGTCTGTGTCTTAATAAAAAAAAATTAGAATTTTAATACAAACATATTTTATCATTTAATTGAAAATTTTTTTACAAGTAATGAAAAAGTATTTTTCCAACAAAAGCTTCTTTTTTATTAACTACTCTTATAAAAGAGACGTTTCGTCTTCGACTGTAAGCCTTCTTCAGACCAGCTAAAAATAAAATATAGAATAGAGACGATAGGATGTGTCTGTGAAGCAAATTATAATAAAAAATAATGCTCAAATTGTTTATATTCATCATCATATTTATTTTTTTGTATAAATCTTTTCGGCCTCTTAGGCCATATGGACCCTGTTATGCAATGGTGTGTCAAAGACCAAACATTGAGTTTTGAGAAAATCAACAATAAAGTTTTTTGTTTACATTGGATTATATATAATTTTTCTTGTCAATTGTGCAAGTAACATTAAATATAAATTTTTTTAGGACATATTTCATAAAAATCTGGTGTGACTGGCGCACAGCACACAACTTTCTCTTACCCTTCGGTAAGAGAAAGTTGTGCACTGTGCTGGTCACACCAGATTTTTTGTGTCGAGATATATTTAGTTTCCGATAGCACCTTAGTTTCAAACTTGCATTTTAAATGTTGATTGCTTGAAATAAACTATGGTTATTTTTCAAAATTTTAATCTCATATTTGGACATTTTATACACAATATAGATTTGTAAATAAATACAAAATTTCATAAGAATTGGAAAAAAAAATTTTAAATGCGTAAAAAAGTTCCAAAGGGGACCCCCTTTTGAATCGAAATTAACATACAAATCCCTATAGGAAATTAACATTGGCCAAATGCGAAGATAAGGTGGAAAAATTTAAAACGCGTAGAAAGAGAGAAGATAGTTTTGTGAGAGAGAGAGATATGTTTTCTCCGAAAAAAAAAATGGGCGTTTAAATAATAATTGATTTTTACACTTTTTTTTTTTTTTTTTTTTTTTTTTTTTTCTCATTCACACTCACACTCACACACGCATTCACACAGTCTTTTCGGCAACTTAGGCCATTTAAGACTTTAAACGATATCCGTTATTTATAATTATACATATTGGGGTCCAGGCATTCTTATATAAGTCATTTGGTATCCAAATGCCTTATATAAAATCATCGGACTGCCTGGGGTCCGAACCCGCGACGTTTGGTATATGAGGTTAGCACGCTAACCTCTACACCATGCCCCGAGGGCAATTGATTTTTAATCTAATAAAAAGAAAAAGATTTAAATTCGGTTACCATGGCAACCATTTATTTCTCCTATCTTTCCTATGAAGCACAAGAGTAAAGTGTGCTTCAAACAATTTTGAGGGCAAAACGAGAATATACATTTGAAAGAGCATCTAAAAAATAATTGATTTTTGAATTTTAATCAAAATCGTTAGAGCGAATTTTGAGAAAATCGAAAAAAACTGAAAAAGTACATCAGTAAAGTACTAGTACTTTTTGGCCGATTTTGATTAAAAGCTTATTTTGTCGGTCCCGGGGGTGTTTAACTTAAATATAAAATTTCAGCCTCATAGCTCAATTCCTTCATGCTTAAAATTGAACACACACAGACACACACACACACACACACACACAGACAGACAGACAGACCATGTCGCGAAAACCACTTTTTTGGATTCAGGGGACCTCAAAACGTGAAGATCCATCAAAATCTCGACATCGAATTTTTGACATGAAACCAATACTTTCTCTCTATATATATATTACATATATACATAGGTAAGAGAAAGTAAAAAATACTATTAATTATAGCATGTGAAACAATATTCCGTACTTAACTCAATTTTGAATTTTTTGGTCTTTGACACACCATTGCATAACAGGGTCCATATATACTTTTTTTTTTAAACACTCCCACTTTTTCTCATTTGGTATCTAAATGGCTTAAATAAAATCATCGGACTGCCTGGGATCCGAACCCGCGACCCATATTATACAAGGCCAGCACGCTAACCCCTACACCAAGCCCGAGGGTCATATAGACTTTAAAACGATACAAATTATTCAGCACAGTTATTTATGGATTAATTATCTTAACAAATTTTTTAACGTTTTTAAAATTTTGATGCCTTTTTCAATTGTTTAAGAGATTTTTTATTTTGCCCATATATAGACTACATATTAAGATTTTTTTGAAAATAAATTACTTTAATAAATTTGATTTTTTTTTCTTCGATAAAAGCTATTGGAAGGGATTCTAATAGATAATTTCTGTTACAGATTCGTGTCTCTCCAGTGCAAATGGAATTTGGAGCTGAGCTTATGGACTGCAAGGAGCTTCAGCGCCCCGAAAGGTAAATCATACTCTAGTAACTCGTACAATTGCCCCTCCTCCATAAATACCGAGGGATTCACAATCAACATGGTACCTAGGAACTAAGGAGTGATACGAATACAAATTTAAATGTATTCACTTTTTGATCTATAATTTGAAAATTTATTTTCACTCCTTGACTGTAGAATAAATAATAATTAAATATAGAGGGAGGAGATTGTACCATGCCAACGAGAGGGAATTTTTCGCAGCCTCTCCTCGTGAATTTAATAGTGGATAAATCAACGAAAATATCTTTCATTTTAGGTCTCTATTGGAATTTCTTTGTTGTTATTAGCTTTAGGCTGCTACTTTAGCTAGTTTGTTAGGATGCCTTGATTTGTTTTTAATTTAGGATCCAACAGAGAGCTACAATAGAATTTATTCTCGTTGATTTATTCCATGAACGAATCATAAAGATACTCGGTCATATCTGATTGAGACCCAGGTTCTCAAGTTGTGTGTTACTCGAGAATACGTTTTTTGTGGACGCATTCGGGAGTCTGATATGTTTTTGTATCTTTGAGGGTGGGTTTGAGGTGGGTTAAAGGAGTCAGGGAAGGATTGCAGTTTCTCCAGGAATAGCTTGGAGGGTCGAAATTGCAATCCTTGAGGCTAGGAACCCGAGGGCTCCACCGATCTGATGGTGGAGACGGGGTTAAATATAACAATATTTATTCGTATTTTGGGTTAGAATAGGTAGGATCTTTTTTCGCCTCCGCACTCCTTTGCTCGTAATCCAAAAAATCAAGTTTATTCTCACTGATACAATTTCTTCAGACTCCCGGCTTTACGGTATTTCGATTTTATAAATATATTTAACATAAAGATGCAATCTTTTTGTTGCAATTTAACATTCCCTTAATGCGTTTAATGCATGAGAAGAATAAAAAGAAATGTGCATGAAACACATTTTTTTGCTTCATGTGTTCCCGAAATTTTTTATACCAAATCGAAAAGAAGTCTTCAAGCTCAACAAAATTGCACTAACATAAGTAAGTTCATTATTTTGTATTTATTAAAACAAATTTAACAAAACTAATTAAAATTTTATAATTTTCAGATGAATTGGAGTTATTATTTTCATATTATAAAGAAAAATTAATATTAAAACATTTTCAAACAAAGCCTCAACTAACTAAAATATGAAGAAATAATACTTATTGTGTAGCCAGCATCAAACTCAGATCATCATAATTTTTTTAATCATCACAAAGAACCTTTCTCTATTTCATATCTGTTTTAATTTTTGTTGTAATATCAGAGTTACAGATGATGTTATGTTTTAGTAACATTTTGCTGGAAAAGAGTGGTGTTTATTTTTAATTTCGTGTCTATCCATTAAAATCTGGACATCAAACTTTTGACATGAATCCAATACTTTCTCTCTATATATATATTATTATACCTATATAGAGGTAAGAGAAAGTAAAAATCGAAAAAATTGTATTTTTTCCAACATTCAGTCAGGCTCCTAGTGCAATTTCTACCAATCTTGAATGGAAAAATCTGGTGTGACTGGCGCACAGCACACAACTTTCTCTTACCTTCGGTAATCGAAAGTTGTGTTCTGTGCTTGTCACACCAGATTTTTTGTGTCGACAATATATTTAGTTCCCGACAGTAAGGAACATATGAATTCAGATGTAAAATTTATAAGTATGGGAAAATATTTATATTTTGTTACCATGGCAACCATTTCTCCTATCTTCCCTATGAAATACAAGAGTAAAGTGGTCTTCAGAAGATTTCAATTGCAAAATGAGAATATACATTTTAAAGAGCATCTAAAAAATAATTGATTTTTGAAGATTAAAAAAAATCGTTGGAGCAAATTTTGAGAAAATCGAAAAAAACTGAAAAAGTACATCAGTAAAGTACTAGTAATCTTTGGCCAATTTTGATTAAAAGCTTATTTTTCTGGTCCCGGGGAGTGTTTAACTTATATATAAAATTTCAGCCTCATAGCTCAATTCCTTCATGCTTAAAATTGAACACACACCCACCCACCCACCCACACACCCACCCACACACCCACAGACAGACCATGTCGCGAAAACCACTTTTTTGGATTCAGGGGACCTCAAAACGTGAAGATCCATCAAAATCTCGACATCGAATTTTTGACATGAATCCAATACTTTCTCTCTCTCTATATATATATACACTAGACGCAAAGCCCCGCCTTCGGCGGGGCTTACGTCTAGCCGGGGCTGCGCCCCCTGGACCCCCCTTGCTCGCCTTCATTGAAAATTGTGGATTTCTATAAAACATACATATATACATACCGGTACATACAAACATTTTTCCCTTTCCATTTTTATATATAGAGATTATTTTAACGCTTAATTATTCATGAACTTAAGATTTTTTGTGAATCATATCCTTTCCGGGACTCTCCCGGTACACAGACAAAAAAATTTACGTCGATATTTTAGAATTCAAAATGTAAATAAATAAAAAAAATCGTAAACATGGGTAAATATTTATATTTTGTTACCATGGCAACCCTTTCTCCTAATTTTTATTTTTTTCTTATTTTAACGGTTAATTACTCATTAACTTATTGTTATTTGTGAAACAAAACCTGTCCGGGATTCTCACAAACATACACAGAAAATTTCATCATAATTGGTTCAGTCGTTTAGGAGGAGTTCAGTCACATACACACGTACAGAAGAATTATATATATAAAGATAGGTAAGAGAAAGTAATAAACATATATCCATCTGTTCATAGTATTTACGAAAACCCAAATGATTTTCTTATGATTTCTATTGTATTTATTGGAAGATGTAGATTTTATAATTGGAATAGTTTATGAGTAAGTAAAAAGAATAGCAGCTATTGTATATTTTATTTATTAAGACCCACTAATCTGACGTTTCGGTCTTGATTAAGACCTAAACCTCAGCTTAGTGGGCCTTAATAAATAAAATATACAATAGTTACTATTCTTTTTACTTTCTCATTTTTTTATTGCCGCTAAACATTTTTCTAAAAAATCTTCTCCGTAGTCCTAATATATTTAAAATAGAATGGTTTACTTTTATTTTAAAATTAAATAAATCCCTGATGAAAATTTTGTATTCATCAACCAGTGTAATTAAATCATTCTTTATAATATTTGGATGCTGATCTCGAGGCACTAATGTATTTATATAAAAACAGTATGTTTGTCTGAAATTTTTTAAAGGCTGATCTAAAGGGACGAAGTAGGCTACGCAAATATTTAAAGTAAATATCGCGTATCTGAATTTTTTTTAAGTTTTAGTCTTTTCGTCATTTTAGGCCATATAAGACTTTAGTGATATTCAATATTTAAAATACGATATACATTTATTTATATCATTTGGTATCAAGAGGAGTTTCTTGGGGGCGGGATAATTACCCCTTGTATCCGCCCTTGTTTGATATCCGAATGATTTAAATAAATATTCATCGGACTGTCTGGCTACGTCCCATGGCTTTAAGACTATCAATATTGACATTTGTCAATACTTATAGCCTCTCCGCCTCAGGGCGTGGATTATAAAAATTCAAAGAGTATTGATATAATTTCAACAATGGGCAAATTTAATTTCTTTCCCATATCAAAATCAATTTATCGGTGGCAAAATGCCAACATTCTTTTTAAATAAAATCAATTAATTTATGTCTATAAAGACATCACTTTAGCAAAATATAAAATGCCTGAAGGTACAGATAGAAAGAAAACTACTATGATTATAAACTTAAATTGAAAAAGAAAAAAAAAATTGCTCAAAACAAAATATAAACCCTTAGGCTTTGATACATAATAGTTTTTGATTAACATAAATCATATTTAAAGGAATTCAGATTATCATATATATTAAAAAATCAAATATTAATATCTACCCTAAGTGTGTTATATATCCTTAACTTAAATTTAAATAAATAAGGAGAATGCAAATTTAAAGAACAACACGCTTTTTTTTGACAGACTCTTCTCGGTCTACGAGATTTTGACAGGAAACAGTCAGAGTCATCATAGAGAAAAAAAAAATTCTATAGCTAAATAAATAAATGATCTTTTATCTTGTTAGAATTAAAGGTTTTTAACCTGACTGTAATTGCCTCCCCACTCCTCATTATCTTTTTTTTTTGATTATGATGACGTCAAATGATTGATTTTATCATAAAAAATGATAGTCATATAGGCAACAGTTATTATTTTCTTCAAAAAACAAATTACTATTTTTATTACGATTTCTGTCTTCATAGAATTCAATTTCTTCTCAAATTTGGATAATTTAGTCGTCATTTCTACTCATTTAAGGTTGTTCGGATAGTACCCCGTAAGAGATAATTTAATCTATATAATTACCAAAAATAATAAATGAATGACTTTTGGTTCAAGTATTTTTTTTTACTTAATATATATCTAACAACATTTGCATTTAACAGCTGTTTATGTTGATCTTGAATAGTGTACAGTTGTATTTTATTTATAATATTACAATGAGTAATGCAAATTAGTTAAGACACAATGGGCGATTTGCGAGAAAAAATATCGTAAATTGGAAAAAAAAATGTAAATGACAGCGAGAATTGAGTTTTATTTTATGCGACGTTGCCAGACTGATCTGAGTCCCGTGACTTACTTCTTTTTAAATATGGCCGACTGTCATTTTCGGGAATTTTTTGACTTTCTTGTTAAAATATCTTTAAAAGCCCGTGGTTTTATTTTTAACGTATTCTACGGTAGTTGATTGATAAAACATAAGTTTTTTGATTTTT
The DNA here is from genome assembly GCA_023213315.1 of Euborellia annulipes. Lineage (NCBI taxonomy): Eukaryota > Metazoa > Arthropoda > Insecta > Dermaptera > Anisolabididae > Euborellia > Euborellia annulipes. The sequence continues at coordinate 88,419 of JAKCPI010001520.1, forward strand.
TATCTTTATCAGGAGTGACTACATAATTCGATATGTGTGCGTTTCGTCGACATTCCCCATGTTAAATTTCAATTTTTTTAAAATTAATTACACGATAACCCATCGGCAGATCTGCTTCAAAAAATTATTTTGTACGTTTGTGATAGTGATTAATAACATTAAAAAATTAACTTTTAATCTTTTTAAGTGCCTTAATGTCCGAACAACCTTAAAAATTTCATACACTTTCGTTGATCGTTTCATTTTTGATTATTTTTCTTTTGGAAAAAAAAAATCAAACACTTGTCATTCTAGTTGGAAGTTCGACTTTTAACATTTCTTCAGATTAATTGTTCGAACTTAATGTTAACCTTCAATGCCCGTACAACGTTTTTGAATAATTAGAAGTCAACTATCAAAACAATCACCATATTACTTTCTCTTACCTCTATATATGTTAATATATATAGAGAGAAAGTATTGGATTCATGTCAAAAATTCGATGTCGAGATTTTGATGGGTATAGGCCTACACGTTTTGAGGTCCCCTGAGTTAAAAAAAAGTGGTTTTCGCGACATGGTCTGTCTGTGGGTGGGTGTTTAATTTTAAGCATGAAAGAATTGAGCTATGAGGTTGAAATTTTATATTTAAATTTTGTAGTCTCCTGGACCTGAAAATAAACTTTTAAACAAAATCAGCCAAATAGTACTAATACTTTATTGATGTACTTTTTCAGTTTTTTTCGATTTTCTCAAAATTCGCTCTAACGAATTTGATTAAAATTCACAAATCAATTATTTTTTAGATGGTCTTTAAAATTTATATTTCCATTTTGCCATTGAAATCTTCTGAAGACCACTTTACTCTTGTACTTCATGGGAAGGATAAGAGAAATGGTTGCCATGGTAACAAAATATAAATTTTAAATCTTGAAATTCGAATGTACCCTACTTTCGGAAACTAAATATATGTCGACACGGAAAATCTGGTGTGACAAGCCCAGAACACAACTTTCGATTACCGAAGTTAAGAGAAAGTTGTGTGCTGTGCGACAGTCACACCAGAATCGTTAAATATTTTTTGTAGGCCAACCCGCATTATAAAAAATAGAAATTAAGTCGAGAAGATAAAAAAAAGGCAAGGGCTTCTAATATCTAAAAGAGATTATTTGCAACATTATTGTCTGTTAGGATGTACCAACATGTTTCTATATATTGAGACGGGAATATAATCTTTTGAAGCGAAATTGGAGCAAAAGCTGTTCATATTTTTGTTAAGAGGAGTCTGTTTAGTCAATCAGAGATTGCTTTATACTAGGAATGTTTGTTGTTGGACTTTTTACTGTTATTACTTTCTCGTACCCTATATATGAAATATATAGAGAGAGAAAGTATTGCGATCATGTCAAAAATTCGATGTCGAGATTTTTTTAAAAACAATTTAATTTCTGAAGGAACGCTATGAGAAAAGCAGCCAGCAGAAATAAAAAAACTTTTATATAATTTCGTCAACGTTTCTGGAACGTATCGCTCCCATCTTTAGGACGAAATAATTGTCACACAAATTATTCTTCTATTGTTCGAACATTGTTTTTCCCTGAAGATGGGAGCGATGCGTTCTCAAAACGTTGATGATTTTTTTATATCTGCTGGCTGCCCGGCTCAAGGCGTTCCTTATTCAATCATCACCACAGCCATCTGATTTTTTTCTTAGACATAAAATAAATAAATAAATAAATAAAATTTCTAATGAATTTAATTATATATTATAAAAAAACAGCTTGGGAAAAATTCCTAATTTATTTAACAGTAAGATATAAATTTCGAGGCCACGCCTACTTATGCTTAACGCACAGAAGTTAGGCAACCAAAATAACACACTGACATTTGTCTTGCCTAAGTGAAGCCAAACATACAATAGAGACGTTTATGAATAGGAGAAAAGCAATAAAATTGAATTTTTATTAAGATATAAAATATAAATATTCTAATTTCAAGGTACATATATCGAAATAATTCCAATAAAAAAAAAAAAACAAAAAAACATTCGATATATAAAATTACGATTCTTTTCCCTAAATATTTGCCTGTATAGGAATGCGTCATTCAGGTTGAGAAAAAAAAAACCGTTAAAACATCCTCTTTTTTTTGTTTTTTAAAAGTCCAAGTATATATATATTTGGATTTTAATTGAAAAAAATAAAATAAAATTGCTTGAGAGTAAGTAGTTTTTGTTTCAAAGTTAAATTAAACAACAAATAAATTTACAATTTTAACGCTTGCAAACACAAAAAAGGCTCTCTCTTTTTTCTCTCAGGTGACCTCTTCAATTTAATAAGTACGTAATAATAAAAAAAGGGTCACGTAAGAGGGTGACAAGGGGTGGAAAGGGGAGGAAATAGAAGGAGATTAATTGGATATGAAATTGAACCTGGAGAGAAAAAAGTGTGATGCTTATTTGAGAGTTAAAGCTTTCTCATTTGTTGTTATTAAATAAAAATACTTGTTTTCGCAGGGAACACAACTTTCTATTAAGAAAGTTGTGTGCTGTGCGACAGTCACACCAGATTTTTGTTCTGCAATTGTGCACTTGCCATTATTAATAATATAAGGTGCGCGTCTCGGGGTGCTAATTTTGGAAGATTCCAGCTGCCACAATTTTGAAGCTATCGACCTCAAATTTTTTTTAAATTAAAGCTATTTAAAATATCCACAACTTATAGAAGCCCTTTTTTTGATTTTCGAAAAAAATAAATTTTTTTTTCAGATTAATCGCATTAAATAAAAGCTATTTTTAAAAAATCCGCTCTATATCTTATAGATAATTAAATTAGTATTCATTGTGTTAAAAAATAATTGACTTTATACCCTTAATTAATTAGCTGGCGTCTTTCAAATGAAATGAAATAAATCCCTTGTATCCCTATGGGAAAAACTAACGCCATCTCTTGCCACCTAGAGTAACTCGGTAGTCAATCGTCTTCTAAAGCTTTTCGAGACGCGCACCTTATTCTAAAAATTATTTATTATAATATGCGTATTATATCTTATTATTATTATTATTATTATTATTATTATTATTATAAAATGAAATAAAAATTTTTGTGTGAACGTATTTTTTTCGAATGCCAAAAAATGTTTTAGTATAAAATATTAAGAAAAAAGATTCAAAAAGAAAGTCAACATTAAAGTTCAAAAGCATTTAAATGATTAAAAATAAAAAATAAAAAATTAAATCAAAGATGAGTCATATCGAATAAAATAAAATTATAATATTTACTCACTCATTTCTTGAAGAAGAAACAAACCACTTACCTGAAACAAAAAGAAAACAAAGTTATATTTAATTTATAAAAAACATTTAAATAAATGTGGAATTGGCTATTAATCAAATAAAATAGAATAAATAGAGCCAAATGGCCTCAGTTGCTGAAGAGCCTTAAAAAAAATAAGAGATTAAAAAACCATGGTAATCAAACAATGTAAAAAGGATAAAAATCTGGCTTGACTTTTTTTTTTTTAAACATTCACACTTTTTTCTCATTCACATTCACACAGTCTTTTCGGCAACTGAGGCCATTTAAGACTTTTCCGATAATCAGTATGTTTAATATATCAATTGGGGGGTCCAGGCATTTTTATTTAAGTCATTTGGTATCCAAATCTGGCTTGGCTTGTCCCACAGTAGATTTTTTTGGGTCGAGATATACTTGGTATTTAGTAGAGTCCGACCGAAACAAGTTTTTCAGCCGAAACCGAAACCGAATATCGGCCTCAATCTTAGTTTCGGCCGAAACCGAAACTTGTCTTTCCTATACAAAATTCATATCATTTTAACTTTTTTTTTTTTTTTGAAATTTTTTCAACCCTGCGGATTTTTTTCCCCTCCCGTAAAACTCATTTTACCTTTTTGTTTAGAGAGACTAAATTTTTTTCGTCTCTTTTCCATCGGGCGGAAAATTTTTTTTCTCCCTCAAGTGAAAATCATTTGACCTTTTTTTTTTGTATGTGAGTCTCATCCCATCTTTTCAGACTCAGGTTTCGGCTAATTTTTGGCCGAAACCGTAACCCAAACCGAATATTCGGAAGGTTCCTAGTATTTAGTTTCCCATAGCACCTCAGTTACATAACATTTCCCCCTCTTCTTTGTCTTGATTTTTAAGTTCATCTTTATTTATCACAAAAATTATTTAAGACAAAGTTGGTATAATGTTAGTTTCCATCTCTAAATAATTGAATTATGAATTTTATTGAAAAATCATTAGGGAGAATTTTAAAAAAATCAAAAAAAAATGTAAAAGTGGAAATGTAGTATTCTTTGGCCGAATTTATTTTTATTTTTGTGCTTTCTATTTAAAACCTGCAAGCTCATTTCTTTCTTTTACTTTGAGCAAACATACCAATTTTCGCAATCCACTTTTTTTGACTCAGTGGGCCACAAAACATGTATTTCCATCAAAATCTCGACATCAAATTTTTGGCCTGAATTCAATAGGCCTACTTTCTCTCTATAGTAGAAATATAGATAAGAGAAAGTGAAAATTGTTATATTTGCGTGTTGTTTTTGCATGTTTTTGATAGTGGAAAATGACACTATCTCAATTTTAGTGCAGGTACAATTAAGTCCCCACCTGTATCTAGAACCTTAAGTATATGGTATATAGTGAAATAATTTTAATGATGGAAAAGGTAAAATAAAATCTGGTACCTTTTCAAATTTTAAATTATTCCACTGTATATACTTAAGACACTAGATGCCAGGTGGGTACTTAATTGTGGCGCTCACTGTACCAAAATCCAACGAATGTTAATAGGCTTGTAGGCTTAATTAATTAATATTTCACGTTCTTTATTAATATTTTAAAATCAAAACAAACAGATTTATTTACTAAAAAATATGAATATATCGCAAAGGGCATTGCACTTTTTATTATATATAAAAAAAAAAAAAAATGGGGAATTTATAAGAGCAATTAATTTTTTTTTAATCCTCTCCCAACATGTGTTTGTGTTGTTTTCGATTGGTGGGCTTTGGCAAGAGTTTGTCCGTCTGTCGGTCGATTCATACGTTGTGGCGTCACAAGTGTACTTTTAAATCAACTTGGTTGCCAAAGGACGTACCCACACACACATACGTATATACACAGCGCACAGATAGATAGATATAAAAGCTTTAAGTAAGTCACGATTTCGTAATCTAAGCACACACACATGCACACAAATGTATATAGAACATATGAAGAAGAGCCAATATGAATATTGATAGAAAAATAAAAAGAAATCGTCGCTTCGTTTATTCATTAGAAAATAACCAGGAGAGTTAAGAATGTAGATTGATATACTAATCATAACAAATTTAATGAAAGGCCCTAGGGGTATAAGAATGGTGAAAATGCCCTTGGAACATATTTCAATGATATATAGGGGATTTGTAGGTACTAATAAAATAATAAGATGCTGAAAGTTTCAGATCGCTATCTCAAATGGTTTTTAAGAAAAACCAAAATATGTAAAAATCCGAAAAACATTTTTTTCTCAGGAACGGCTAAATCGATTGATTTGAATTTTTGATATGTTTTGGGGGCTGATGGTACCTTCTAGGGAAAAAATCAAGACCTATATCGGATCATGACATCCTTGAAAAAAATGGCATTTTTTGTTTAATTTTAATTTTTAACCATGATACAATTTTGGCACAAAAATGAAACAATTTTTTTTGAAATCCTCATTCAATTTCCTGTAAGTTCATAAGTTCATAAATTCATAAAAAAAGGTACGCCATAGTAGAAAAAAATAAAAACCATTTTATTACTCAAATATTAACTTTATATGTTTTGTGCTTTAATCTTGTTTTTTATTGCTTAAGCTTACACATATATTTTCATTTTATTCAAAATAACCAGTTTATATTCATAACATCAAAATTTTTTGCCTAAATCAAAAGTTAAAATTTTTAAATATCTATAATCATTAACTATAATGCTATAAGATAAAAACAGTTTTTGATTAATGGATAATAAAAATAAAAACTAATATCAAAAAGATAAATCTTTCAACAATAAAAAATGCAGAATCACGTTTAATCAGTCTTCGTCACTGTCTTCTTCAATCACAGGTGAAACGTTGTCTTTATCAAATAATTTGCTCAATGTTTCAGCGGGCCTCAGAATTTTTGTCAAATATCTTCCGTATGACAAATAATAAACAATGGCAGCAACATCCAATTGTTCTAAGACCATTCGCACACTCACAGCTATGTCTTAATACGCCTTTAGGTCCATTAGCATTTTTTTTATATTCAATAAAACATCAATACACTTTGTTATTATTATGGCGAGAGTATACTTGAGCTTAGTATGGTGTTAGTATGGTCTTTTACATATTGGATAGTAATTTCAGGGGCTTATATAGAAATTTCTTTAGGGGGGGCCTGAACTCAAAAATTTTTCTGCTAAAATTTTTTTTTTAAGAAACTAAATTTTTTTTTCACACGAAATTTTTTGCGGAACATTTTTTCTTTTGCGGAACCAAAGTTTTCCATCCTGCGAAAAAATTTGTTGCGCTGATGTCTGTATATCCCTATATATGTATATGTGTTTGGGAAATTTCGGGGGAGGGGGGCCCAGGCCCCCTCGGCCCCCCCCTTATATACGCCCCTGAGTAATTTATATAGTAGATTTATCTTTTTGATATTAGTTTTTATTTTTATTATTCATTAATCAAAAACTGTTTCTATCTTATAGCATTATAGTTAATGATAATAGATATTTAAAAATTTTAACTTTTGATTTAGGCAAAAAATTTTGATGTTATGAATATAAACTGGTTATTTTGAATAAAATGAAAATATATGTGTAAACTTAAGCAATAAAAAACAAGATTAAAGCACAAAACATATAAAGTCAATATTTGAGTAATAAATGGTTTTTATTTTTTTCTACTATGGCGTACCTTTTTTTATGAATTTATGAACTTATGAACTTACAGGAAATTGAATGAGGATTTCAAAAAAAATTGTTTCATTGTTGTGCCAAAATTGTATCATGGTTAAAAATTAAAATTAAACAAAAAACGCCATTTTTTTCAAGGATGTCATGATCCGATATAGGTCTTGATTTTTTCCCTAGAAGGTACCATCAGCCCCCAAAACATATCAAAAATTCAAATCAATCGATTCAGCCGTTCCTGAGAAAAAAATGTTTTTCTGATTTTTACATATTTTGGTTTTTCTCAAAAACCATTTGAGATAGCGATCTGAAACTTTCAGCATCTTATTATTTTATTAGTACCTACAAATCCCCTATGTATCATTGAAATATGTTCCAAGGGCATTTTCACCATTCTTATACCCCTAGGGCCTTTAGAGTTTAGAAAATTTTTAAATAAAATTAGAGTTATAATTAGGGACCGGATTCTTAGGTTTTCACCTTTTTCTTTCCTTGACTCCAAACTGGAAATGGACAAATTACTTTTTCCAACTTATGTGTTCTGGAGTTGTGTTTAATATATTGAAAGAGAGAGAAAGTATTGGATTCATTTCACAAATTCGAGGATTTCGATTCGAGATTTTGATGGATATACACGTTTTCCCCTGAATCCAAAAAAGTGGTTTTTGCGACATAGTCTGTCTGTCTCTGTGTGTGTGTCTGTGAACAAATCGGTCAAAGAGTACTAATACTTTACTGATGTACATTTTCAGTTATTTTCGGTTTTCTCAAAATTCGCTTAAACGATTTTGATTAAAATTCAAAAATCAATTATTTTTTAGAAGCTCTTTAAAATGTATATTCTCATTTTACCTGTATTTTTAGGGGAATACTAATTATTAAATTATTATCTTAATTTATCAGAAACAAACAATAAACGACATTTATTTTAAAAAAATTAATTTCAAAATTTTTTATCTTTATATAAAATTCACACATATTATTCAATCAATTTTCATAGAATAATAAATTATTGTATATAACTGATTCAGCAATACTTGGAATAGTATCCAAATGTATACCGTAGCCGGATTAATCAAATTTCGTAGAAACAGCAAGAGTATTATTGATTTTGAAGGTTTATTCTATTTTTGCAGAAACTAGACTTTGCAAATCAGGCGTCAACCAAATAAAAATTTCCCACAGTAATTAATTATTGTATTACCTGCTCGAACACCTGCAAAAATAGAGTAAACATTCAAAATCAATTAATTCGTAGCCGGACTATTGCTGGATGTAACAACCAAAAATAAAAAGGCAAGAGCCTTAAAGGCTTGCAACCAAAAATCAGGCGTGTGTGTTTGGTTGCATAGCTAGGAAAGTTGCAGGCAAAATTTTAAAACGCTTCAATTAGAACATACAAGTAATCTCGTTTATACGACCTTCGTTCAAATAACTTCGTAATGTGTAAAATTATCACATTTTTTGACGTTTAAATTTTTTTTCTATTACCCGACTTGTACGGTGAGCGCCACTATTATGGTAAGTTCCCAGCTGGTAGCTAGAGCCTTAAGTACCGAAAAGGTAAAACGTAAAATCTGGTACAGATAATTTTATTTTACCTATTCAAATTTAAAATTATTTGATCATATACTATACCATATACTTTAGGCTCTAGCTATCAGGTGGGTACTTAATTGTGGCGCTCACTGTACGCTTATCCAAAATAAGTTTATTTTATTTTTTTTTTAAATTGGCCTATCTCTCAACAGAGATTAACTCCAATTACAGGGAGACATTGGCAATGTTTGATAATTTTCACGGCAAGTATGGGATTTGAACCCGAATTGTATAGCAATTCGTAATCCGCGGCTTATCCGATTAGCCACGAGCCTCCTCTTTATGTCGAATAAGCGAGACTTTAATTTTACTGTATTATAAAAGGGATTTAAAATTTCGTGGTCACAGAGCACACAACTTTCTGTTATCTTCAGTAATTAAAAGTTATGATCTCTGCTTGTCACATCAGATTTTTTTGTGTCTATATATATTTAGTTTCCGACACTACAGTATATATGAAGTGGACAATCAATCAATACCAATCGAAAGTGTGTTCTTTAGTAGTCACACCAGATTTTATGTGTCGACATATATATAGTTTCCTACAGTGCGGTACATTTGAATTCAAGATGTAAAATTTATAAACATTTATAGTTTGTTACCATGGCAACCATTTCTTTAACTTTTTCCTATGAAGTACAACAATAAAGTGGCCTTCATAAGATTTCAAGAACAAAATGAGAATATATATTTTAAAGTGGATGTAAAAAATAATTGATTTATGAATTTTAATCAAAATCGTTGGAGCGAATTTTGAGAAACTCGAAAAAAACTGAAAAATTCATCAGTAGTAAAGTACTAGTACTCTTTGACCGCTTTTGTTCAAAAGCTTCGTGTCACGTCCCAGGGGAATACCTTATTTAAATATAAAATTTCAACCTCATAGCTCTTTTCGTTCTTGAGATATTTTGTTGACAGACAGACAAAACATGTTGCAAAAACTACTTTTTTGGACACAGGGGACCTCAAAACGTGTATATCCATCAAAATCTCGACATCGAATTTTTGACATGAATCCAATACTTTCTATATATATTCATATAGGTATAAGTAAGAGAAGGGAAAAAGTATTGGTAATATTCTTTGCCCGATTTTACTCACTAGAGTACCTAACTTACATATAAAATTTCAACATCGTAGCTCATTTCCCTCATACTTTATTTTGATCCATCAAAATCAATACCTTCTTAGTTTTTACAATGATGATTTAGGGCTATATTTTATGGAAGACAATTATATTACATAGCAAACCAATGGGGAGGATTAAATCCCCCTCCCTTAAATCTCCTCCCGCATCATCATCATCATCATCAACTTCAGAATCTCTCCCCTAAAAAGCATCTCTCTTTCTCTGTAGTTGATTTTGTATTCTCTTTACTCTATTGAGAGAGTACTTGTGTGTATTTGCTGTGTGTAAATACACCTACACATGTAAATGAGAGGGTAGATTATAAGGGTCAAAATCCTCTTTCTGACTTGAAGTATGCTTTAGAAATTACGACTCTGCACTCAATCCTCTCTCACTTGAAAATTTCCTTAAAAAAAAAAAAAAAAAAAAAAAAAATTAAGAAAGAGGGAGTTGAATTTTCATTTGTTTGCAATGAAAAAGTCAAGTGACGAAAGTCATCTTCTTCTTTCTTATTAGAAATTATAAGTTGTAAAAAAAAAAATCTGGTGTGACTGGCGCACAGCACACAACTTTCTCTTACCCTTCGGTAAGAGAAAGTTGTGCACCGTGCTGGTCACACCAGATTTTTTGTGTCGAGATATATTTAGTTTCCGATAGCACCTTAGTTTCAAACTTGCATTTTAAATGTTGACTGCTTGAAATAAACTATGGTTATTTTTCAAAATTTTAATCTCATATTTGGACATTTTATACACAATATAGAATCGTAAATAAATACAAAATTTCATAAGAATTGGAAAAAAAAATTTTAAATGCCTAAAAAGTTCCAAAGGGGACCCCCTTTTGAATCGAAATTAACATACAAATCCCTATAGGAAATTAACATTAGGCCTATGAGAGAAGGCGGAGAGACAGGCGATAATGTTTGCAAGTGAGAGAGAGAGAGATATATATGTTTTCTCCTAAGCAATTAAAGACACAATTAAAATAAAAATAAATGGGAATTTAAATAATAATTGATTTTTAATCTAATAAAAAGAAAAAGATTTAAATTCCGTTACCATGGCAACCAGTTCTATCTTTCCTATGAAGAACAAGAGTAAAGTGGTCTTCAGAAGATTTCAACGGCAAAATGAGAATATACATTTTAAAGAGCATCTAAAAAATAGTTCATTTATGAATTTTAAAAAAAATCCTTGGAGGGAATTTTGAGAAAATCTAAAAAAACTGAAAAAGTACATCAGTAAAGTACTAGTACTTTTTGGCCGATTTTGTTCAAAAGCTTATTTTGAGCGTGTGGGAAGGTACCTAAGTTAAATATAAAATTTCAATCCGGTAGCTCAATTCCTTCATGCTAAAAATCTGTCCACACATACAGACACACGCACACACGCACACACACACACACACACACACACACACACATACATACACACAGACCAATTTGCGGGACCCACTTTTTTGGACTCAGGGGACCTCAAAACATGTATATCCATCAAAATCTCGACATCGAATTTTTGACATGATCGCAATACTTTCTCTCCTATATATTTCATATATAGGCTAAGAGAAAGTGAAAAAGTTGAAATTAGTAATTTAAATAAAAAATGGGTGTGATAGCACATTACTTTTTGGTATCTGCGCTCTCAATTTATTTCAGTTTTGTTATTTGTAATAATTTTTATAAATTTTTTTTTTTTACTTTTTCTTACCTATATATTTAGAGAGAGAGAAAGTATTGGATTCATGTCAAAAATTCGATGTCGAGATTTTGATGGATATGCACGTTTTGAGGTCCCTTGATTCCAAATAAGTGATTTTCGCAACATGGTCTGTCTGTGTGCCTACTAGTACTTTACTGATGTACTTTTTCAGTTTTTTTTTTCGATTTTCTCTAAATTTGCTCCAACGATTTTTTTTTAAATTCAAAAATCAATTAATTTTTAGATGCTCTTTAAAATGTATATTCTTATTTTGCCATTGAAATCTTCTGAAGACCACTTTACTCTTGTATTTCATAGGGAAGGATAGGAGAAATGGTTGCCATGGTAACAAAATATAAATATTTTGCCATACTTATAAATTTTACATCTTGAAAATCGAATGTACCGTATTGTTGGAAACTAATCATATCTTGGCACAAAAAATCTGGTGTGACTACGCACAGCACACAACTTTCGATTACCGAAGGTAAGAGAAAGTTGTGTGCTGTGCGTAGTCACACCAGATTTTTTCTTTTTATTACGTCCCCTTTGAAAATTTTTACGCATTTAAAATTTTTTTTTCCAATTCTTATGAAATTTTGTATTTATTTACGATTCTATATTGTGTATAAAATGTCCAAATATGAGATTAAAATTTTGAAAAATAACCATAGTTTATTTGAAGCAGTCAACATTTAAAATGCAAGTTTGAAACTAAGGTGCTATGGGAAACTAAATATATCTCGACACAAAAAATCTGGTGTGACCAGCACGGTGCACAACTTTCTCTTACCGAAGGGTAAGAGAAAGTTGTGTGCTGTGCGCCAGTCACACCAGATTTTTACTTTTTATTTTAATTAATGAATGACCGTCTCATTGAGATTTTTATTCACTATTCTTCTTTTTTGAAACGGCACAAAAATCCGGTACGACCAGTCATGTCGGATTTTTACGAAGTGAAATGAATTTGATGGAAAAAAATCCCTAGGGATATTTTCTATTGCTTTTATTACATAACTATTCATTACACAACAAAATACATAAGAAAAAGTCATCATAATTTTCACTACCTGACTCCCCTTTTATTTAAATAAAATAGAATTGTCCACCTTCCCCCCTAACGATAATTAGTATTAGAGAAGCCTAGGTACCCTCCCCTCTCTTGTTGTAATCACATTAAAATATTCAATATAATAATTCCCCCTCCCTTCTTCTTCCTCCCACTTCTGACTAATTAGCCAATCACAAGGGTTGTATTCTTTGGCTCCATTAGGCCTGCTTAGAAAAGAACACTGAGGTAGCCTAGAGAGCTCAGAGGAGGGGAGACCATTGTCTAATAGTGACCTGTGCAACTTTTCCTAAGAAATACCCAAGCCATGTCATTTAATGTGCAGCCATCTTAGCAGATGGCAGGCTCTCTCTCGCTCTCTTCGTTTCTCGCAGTTTTTGCCTAGGTATTTTACTTCTATATTGCTAATTATTTATTAATTATTCTAATTAATCATTCTATATTTATAATTGATAAAAAATTTCAAAAATTTCTAGATATTTTTTTTTAATTTATTAATCATTGCCTCAACTACAAACAACACTTATTTTTTGATGTTAGATGACGCCTTTAAGCCCCATGCTCCTTTCTGAATATTTGTGTCGTACCTTATATCAATACATATTGTCGTTATTTTTCTTTTTTTTTTACTCTCCATTTTAATAGATAGGCTAATTTATTTTATTTTTACCATAAAATATTCCTATCTACTCTGAGTTCATGATCAAATTTTCTATACTTTTATGTCTTTATCTCATTTGATATAAGATTTATTATTATAATTCTATGTGTACAAATAAATTATTTTATAAAAAATTAAAAGATATCAAGTAAATGAAATGAATATTTTATATGAATTAGATAGGCATTTTATAAAGTATAGCGAATCTTATTTAGTTCTTAGACTTCTTATCCAGACATGTTCACATCCTACATTAACTCTTTATATAAACTTATACTTTGTTAAATATTGAATCAGTAGTTGAGGGCTAGAATATTCTTATTTGAAAGTAAATTTAAAGTTCAGTAATTCTTTCCTCTCGTTTTTGCTAAAGCGTTTCTGTACCTTCTAAGACCCTGAGGCAATACAAAATCACTTCCATGCAAAAGTTGCCTATGATGCCACATTACATTTAGGCTCAAAGAAGTAGTACATCTTTTATCTTTATCTTATATCAAGTTTTTGTCATTATTTAATCCATTTTACAAATTTAATTTTATTAGCTATTTCATATTATGATTGAATGAAATCACACATACACAAAGGAATCTAAATATTACATGAAACAGAAAAATATATTATTGGAGTCGAAAATATTTTATTTTTTATTCTTGAATTAAATCATCATTTGTGATATTTATTTGTTGATGGGTCAAACGCCATACTTAATTAACATTATCAAATCCCTTAAATATAAAATTAATGAATAATTATATTTTTAACATAGGCCTACTATTTTTTTAAAATAATTTTTTTCTTAGTTTTTTTTTCTCTTTACTTCTCTTTATCTCTTTCGAGTCTGAACCTGTCTGAGTTCTCTTTGTTTTCTTAAAGAAATTATTCTATAAGCACCCTTTACTTTTAGAAAAAGGTCATTTTTATAATCATCCTTCTTGCTTCAAGGTGAATTAATGAATGCAAATATTTTTTTTAACCTTCTTTTTCTCTCTCTTTGGGTCTCATTTCATTTATATTTTTATTTAAAAGTATGGTGTGACTAGTTGCACCAAATTTTTTGCGTCGACATATATTTAGTTTGCCAATATACTGTATTAGAATTCGAGATGTAATTTTTTTTTGTTCCTTTCGGCGTAAACAAAACAAATTACGCTAGGTCTCGTTTTTGGATGACTTCGAGTACTAGTGCTTTACTGATGTACTTTTTTAGTTTTTGCCAATTTTCTCGATATTTGCTTTAACGATTTCATTCAAATTTTAAATATTTACTATTTGCGGTATACAAAACAAACTACGATTGATCTCGTCTTTGGGAAACCTCGCGTACTAGTACTTTACTGATGTACTTTTTTAGTTTTTCCAATTTTTTCAAAAATTCGCTATGATTTATTTCAAATTTTAAATACCAATATGAAATTATCCTAGGTTTCTTCTTTGGAATCTTCGAGTACTATTACTTTACTGAGGTATAATACTTTTAGTTATTTCCAATTTTATCAAAAGAAAAAAACACTGAGCTCGGTCATCCCGGAACTTATTTATTAATATGTCGACACAAAAAATCTGGTGTGACAAACCCAGTACACAACTTTCAATTACCCAATTACATAAGCGAAAGTTGTATATTATTGCTATGCGAACAGTCCACCGTGTTATTTATTCATTGCACTTTCGGACTTTTTTTCAATATTTTTCTTTTTTGACGGTTATAAAAGCGACATTAAATAAAAAGTGAATCTATTTGATAGAAGTAAAATGAGAATATTACAATTACTGTAATATTCCATTCAAATCTTGCTCTTTGAGCCAGAGATTTGCTTTTCTCACAATTTAAATTTTTTTTTTTGTTTATTTTTTAGAAATCGACGAATCGCCTTCGAGAATTGACATCATAAAGAGACCATCCTTCATCAGACATCGCGTTACGTCAGCCAGGCAGTCACTACAGCAGATTCCACGAGTGTAGCAGCTACATTTAAAGTCTGTATGAACATTTACGTGGGCGTAGAGTAAGCAGTTTAGGATTTTTCAAAATTTTTTTTGACTTTTCTTATTCCGGCTTAAATATAGAATATTTTTTACCTAGGTGCATGGATAGGATGTATTAATAATTACAAGCAATTCTCCCATTTCAGCGTCCCTCTTAGATAGTTAAAGATTTAAATTCAAGATTTTTAAATTAAAAATTAATTAATTTTTAAAACCACTTCATTTTTACTTTTTTTTATTTAAATTTACATTAAGATAAGTTGTCAAATTTTTTTCTAAATTCATTTTTTAATATACTAAATTTAACTTTTTAATTTTTTTTATTAAAGAATAGGTTTTTATATTTCAGTACCCAATGCAGGTTTCGTTTCTCAAGGTAAAGGGATGGATGAATGTTCAATAAACAAAAGGTATACGATTATTGGTAATATGTGGATAATGCACAGTACTCATTTCATCCCTTTACCCCACGAGGGAGCAACATCAACATATGAGACAATTCAAGTGTGCATGTATTATTATTTTAGCTATTATTATTTAATTCAGTTTTAGGTTTTGCGTGTATGTGATTATTAACAAATACTATTTAAGGGGATCTATCTCTTTATGTTTAATGTTTAAGAATACACGCAATTCTTATTAGATTATTTAGAAATAGATAGGTTCTATATAGAGGGCGCATAATTAGAAAATCTCTACGCTCACGCATTTATATATTAATGGGGTTTTAGGCCTTTTATGTCGGAATTCTCTGATGTTCTCTTGAATTGACGTTCAATTGTGAATTGGTTCCTCAATACTGGCATAGGGTGTTGTTGTTCGTCCCATTTAGGTTTAGGCAGGGCTCCCAGTAGAGGATCATTTCACTTTTGGCCGTTGTTCAAGGGAAATAGGAGAATTCCTCTATCGTATGTTTCTCCCTTCCTTTCGCGCATTTGAGGGAAAGAGTGTTTTCTCTTTCTCCGAGGCTCTTTGTCCATCAGTGCTGAGTTCTGGGCCTTGGTTGTTTCAGGACAGAATGAGTTAATGTTCAAGATGTTAGGAGTTCGTATAGGTTGTTGTTAGCTTTTAGGGTTCTTTTTTTTCAGCATGCATCTTGAACAACGTCATTCTGTTTCTGAGATGAGCAATCAAGGGGGATCTTCAGTATTGTATTGGCCGGGCTTCCTTCCTAACTCGTGAATGATTATCAGATCAATTATCTCTGCTCTATTTTAGTTCGCTATTAAACGACATTGATTAGGCAGGTGGGTGGAGATTAATTGATCTGTATTGTGTCTTAGTACATATGTACTGTATGTGTTCCATTTCCTCTTTACCTTTCTTTGGGTTTGTGGGCGCGTTTTCACCGTATCGTTTCGAAGTGATATAATGAAGGCTTACCTGCCTTCCGGGAGTGTCCGCGTTTCGCGATCGTCTCAAGAAAGAAGAGGAACTTCATTTTAGAATTAGATGACCGTCCCGGTCATAGATAGTGGGGTTAGGTTAGCTTTTAGGGAAGCCCTCGTTGAGCCGAAAGAAGCAGTCTACAAAGTAAGTTAAAGAAATTTTCAATATTTTTCATAAAATATTACGTAGTATCAATGATATAAATTAATCCTTTTATTCTTCTTTTGTTTTAGATGGTTAGGGTGGGAGTGGGGGCTGAGATCTTCGAGATTCTTCAGGGCATAACCAACTGGATCCTTTCGTAAGTAATATTAAATCTAATAATTAAAAAATTGCATAATTTAATTTAAAAAAATTTCAGTTCGGTCAGATCTTATTGAAGTTCCAGATTCCAACTCTTTTTTAAGTTTTAAGAAACGATATTTGTTGATGTCGCATTTCGGAGTTCCGGAGGCTGAGATCGGCCAGAATCTTCTAGGGGAACAACTGAATTATTTTGTAAGTAATATTAATTTTAACAATTTAAACTTCTATTTTAATAAAGAAATTCTACTTTTCTCATTTTTTTTATAGGTACTTTTGAAAGAACATTTATTTACATAACAAGACTTTTCAAAATCCTTCAATAGAAATAAATTTTTTTCGCGCAAGATGAGAAGCGAACCTGGGACCCTATGCACGAGAATAACCTCTTTGAAGATTTATCAGGTGTGTTATGGTTACGTCTATTTCAATGGTATTCAAACTTTTTTCAAAATATTTATTCGTATGACGTACGCTTTACTGATGTGGAAGCATTCGTAGCTCAGCGCCATCTATGAATCATCGCGTGGTTAATTTTGAAACTAAAGGGCTAAGAGCAACTAAATACACGACACACAAAATCTGGTGTGACCAAAGGTACCCGAAGGGTAAGAGAAAGTTGAGCAGATTTTTTTAAACCCTTTTTGACTTCAGAGTTCATTTATGAATGTATATTTAATAATTTTTAAAATACATAGGCCTAATACCGATTGCTACAGGTGGATGTTCCACACTTTTAAATTGTTGTTTTCTTTTTACTTTCTCTTACCTATATATGAAGATATATAGAGAGAAAGTATTGGATTCATGTCGAAAATTCGATGTCGAGATTTTGACGGATATACATGTTTTGAGGTCCTCTGAATCCAAAAAAGTGGTTTTTGCGACTTTGTATGTCTCTGTGTGTGTGTCTGTGTTCAAATTTAAGCATGAAGGATTTGAGCTATGAGGCTCAAATTTTACATTCAAGTTAGGCACCCCCCATCTCATTTTGCCATTGAAATCTTTTGAAGACCACTTTAATCTTCTACTTCTTAGGAAAGATTGGAGAATGCTATGGTAACAAAATATAAATATTTTCCCATATAAATTTTACATTTTGAATTGTAATATATCGGCGGAAACTAAATATATCTCGACACAAAAAATCTGGCTTGACAAGCACAGAACACAACTTTTGATTACCGAAGGTGTGCGACCAGTCACACCAGATTTTTTATAAAATTTAAAACAATTAAATTTAAAGGAATATAAAAAATGCTACTAATGCAGATTAACCAACAAGAAAAGAATTTTTATGAGCAAGAGAAAAATCTTTAATTAGAACCTATTTACTTATTATCATATTATGTAAATATACTGTAGTTTATAAACTAAATACATAACATCAAATATATTATTTAATATCAGATTTAAACAACAACAAAAAAACAAATTAAAAAAAAAGAGATTCGTTTGATATAGGGATATTAAAACAGGTTAGTTGGCAGTTTTTAATTTATTTTTCAAGTTCAATGTTAAATTTAGTTTCTTTTGGTTAAATTATAATATTAATCTAACTAACAGCCTTTTATTTCCTAAGGGCTTCTTCTCTCTTCAAGGTCATATAATCTGACCAAGTGAAATCAATAACAGACGAGTAAACGATACGATAATAATTTTAACGTTGTTTTTAAAAATAAATACTTAGAGAATTGAAAAATAAAAACTAATTTGATATGTGATTAACGGGATAAATTCATTGATTATTTTTATTTTAAATTTTATATAAATATTGATCACACGACTCTCTATTCAAACATGGCGAAACCAGTTTTTTTGTGTGTGAGTGTTAAAAAAAAATACGGGTTTGAATGTATCAGCACCTAGCCTACAAAAAATATTTTATTTTTATTTTTGGATATAATTTTATATATATTTGGTATCCAAATGGCTTAAGGTGCGCGTCTCGGAATGCTAATTTTGGAAGATTCCAGCGGCCACAATTTTGAAGCTATCGACCTCAAATTTTTTTTTAAATTAAAGCTATTTAAAATATCTACAACTTATAGAAGCCCTTTTTTTGATTTTTGAAAAAATAAACATTTTTGTTTAGATTAATCGCATTAAATAAAAGATATTTTTAAAAAATTCGCTCTATATCTTATAGATAGAGACCGGACAAAAAAGCATAAAAAAATGAAAAAAAAAGTGCTTAAAAAAGCATAAAAAACTTGAATAATAAGTTGTTAAATAAGCATAAAAGTTGAAAAAAAGCATCTCATAAGCAATTTTTACTCATACCAATGGGGTATACAAATTTTTTTTTTTAAAGAAACTAAATTTATTCCGCCCCGCCCTGCGAAAAATTTTGTTTTTGCGGAACCAAATTTTTTCACCCTGCGGAAAAAATTTTTTTTACAATGCTATAATTTTTTTTTTTTTTTTGGGGGGGCGGGCCCCCTCCCCCCTTATACAAGTCCCTGGTGTATGCCTGTGTGAATGGGAAAAAAGTGTTTTTTAATAAAAAAAAAAAAAAAAATTATAAATTTTCGTAAAATAAGTTCAAATAAGCACGAAAGGGAAAAAAAGCATGAAAACTCAAAAAAAGCAAAAAAGCATAAAAAATGCAATCTCAATGCACTTAGTTTTTCCTAATCCGTATAGAAATTAAATATCTAATGGTTGCTTATAAAATTGAGCAATAAGCATTTTACTTAAAATCCGGTCTCTACTTATAGATAATTAAATTAGTAATCATTGAGTTAAAAAATAATTAATTTTTATCCTTAATTAATTAACTGGAATCTTTCAAATGAAATGGAATAAATCCCTTGTATCCCTATGGGAAAAACTAACGCCATCTCTTGCCGCCTAGAGTAACTCGGTAGTGAATCGTTTTCTAACGGCTTTTCGAGACCCGCACCTTAAATAAAATCATCGACTGCCTCGGTTCCGAACCCGCGACCTTTAGTCTAAAAGCCCAGCACGCTAGCAACTACACCAAGGCCCGAGAGCTTAATAAATTAGTATTTTACCAAATCTTATTATACTTAAGAGAAGAACATATATATAGTTAATATTTTTCACAAGATTTCTTTCTATTGGTTAATAAAAAATTTTATATATTTTTAATTAGAAAAAAAAATAAATTTTGAAAAATGTCAAAATTATGCTGTCAGTGTAAATTTATTTTTAAAATCTCTCTATATTTAAAACAGACATATCTCAATAGAGAGATGTTCATTAGTTGTGGTGGCTCATTTAATAGGCGACAGGATAAACCACGTGGTGTCATGTCAAATGCGTGTGTGAGTGTGTGTGTGTGACATAAGTAGAAAGAAGTAGAAGCAGACTAGTTGGCTCTGACTCGGACTCTTGGCCAGGCAGTCAGGCTGGTTGACCGTGACATTGACGTATCAAGGGAGGGGGAGGACCTTGGGTTTAACTTTACCTACCAAGGAAGGAGAAGGAAAAAAATAATTTCCCCTACTTTGTTAGTAACCTACAGTAATTACATCACAGCTAAAAAAAAAAAAAAAAATGGAAAGGGAGATATTATAGTTCAACAGAATTTATTTGGCTTCATTTGAACATCATATCTGACGTCACTTTCAACTGCAGTTGAATTTAAATATTGATAAATTAGAAAATCTGGCTTGACTGGCGCACAGTACACAACTTTCTCTTACCGAAGGGTAAGAGGTAGTGTGTAGTGCTTGTCACACTAGATTTTTTTGTGTCGACATATATTTAGTTTTCACCGATATATTAGAATACAAGATGTAAAATTTATAAATATGGGAAAATATTTATATTTTGTAACCATGGCAACCATTTCTCCTATCTTTCCTATGAAGTACAAGAGTAAAGTGTGCTTCAAAATATTTTAAGGGCAAAATGAGAATATACATTTTAAAGAGCATCTAAATTTATTTGTCCAATTACAATAATAACATACAAAATAATTGTGAGGTATGTCTTTGTGGCTGGAAGTATTTCTAAGGCGGAGTCAATTTTCTTTTATTGTGCCGTTCCAGGCTGACTTTTCGCACACTGGTCTAGGCCATCTTCAGAGTCAACGACACACTTTCGCATAAAGGGGCGCTCATAAGGACAACGAAAGGCTCTGAAGATGGCCTATACCAGTGGCCGAAACGTCAGCCTGGAACGGCACAATAAAAGAAATAATTTTTGCTGCATATGTCTTGGAAATTTTTTATAACTCCGCGAATCAAAATAATATTCATATGATTTCAGATATTTTTTTTTTTTTTTTTTTTTTTTTTGTAAACATTGCAGTTTTACAATCTTTAAAAAACTAAATTCTAATATATGTCTATAATGGACCACAGCTGAAGGAGCCCCTGAGCAATATAAACACCAACTATACATACAAGTAGGGATGTTCGATTATTCCGATTAATCGATTATTGGGTCGGGACAGATGAAAAATAATAGATTATACCTTTTTTTTTCTCTAGCAGAATTTTTTCCCCTTCTGTGAAAAACATTTTCCTTTTTTTTGGAAAGCGAAATTTTTGCCGTCCTGCGGAAAATTTTTTCCCTTCCCGTCAAAATCATCATACTTATATATAAAGCCCTTAAACCGGTGATGTGTGAACCCACCAATCAGGCCTCAGGGATAGCACTGATTGGCGAAATTCAGAGAGGGCGGAGTCGGAGAGGCAAATTCAAAATTTTTAACTACTAAAAGCGTACGAGAAGCCGCCCGCCAGGCATCTTTAAATCTTTTGAACTTTTTTTTTAGATAAGAGTCTCATCCGATCTTTTCAAACGCATTTTCCCCAAAAATAATCGATTTTTCCCTCAATAATCGGATTAATCGATTATTTTTTACTTTCTCTTACCTATGTATATATGTAATATATATATATAGAGAAAGTATTGGATTCATGTCAAAAATTCGATGTCGAGATTTTGATGGATCTTCACGTTTTGAGGTCCCCTGAATCCAAAAAGTGGTTTTCGCGACATGGTCTGTCTGTGTGTGGGTGGGTGTGTGGGTGTGTGTGTGTGTGTTCAATTTTAAGCATGAAGGAATTGAGCTATGAGGTTGAAATTTTATATTTAAGTTAAACACCCCCGGGACCGGAAAAATAAGCTTTTAATCAAAATCGGCCAAAGAGTACTAGTACTTTACTGATGTACTTTTTCAGTTTTTTCGATTTTCTCAAAATTTGCTCCAACGATTTTTTTAAAATTCAAAAATCAATTATTTTTTAGATGCTCTTTAAAATGTATATTCTCATTTTGCGATTGAAATCTTCTGAAGACAACTTTACTCTTGTATTTCATAGGGAAGGATAGGAGAAATGGTTGCCATGGTAACAAAATATAAATATTTTCCCATACTTATAAATTTTACATCTTGAATTCAATTGTACCCTACTGTCGGAAACTAAATACATGTCGACACGAAAAATCTGGTGTGACAAGCAGAGTGCACAACTTTCGATTACCGAAGGTAAGAGAAAGTTGTGTGCTGTGCGCCAGTCACACCAGATTTTTTTATAATCGATTGTTTTTTAAAAAAATAATTTGTGAATAATTGATTAAACGATTATTTTGCGCAGCTCTGCATACAAGATGTGTAAAAGAATTTTAATTTTTAAAAATTGTATAATTGCAATATTTACAAAAAAATAAATAAATAAATAATAACCTGAAATCGCGTATCTTAAACAATAATTGTCCTGAAGAAGTTCGTGATTAACCGAAATTAACAATAAAAGTTTTTTAAATAATCCTCTGGCTGATGCGTCTCCTGTACCCTAATTTTATTCTACATCCTTATCTCATCGATTTTCAAAATTTCATATTTTTTGTAATTAATTAAATTTTATCAATTGATTACTCCTTTAAATATTCCCACATACAATGCAAATATTTTTGCAAGATTTTTTTTCGTCATCTGAGGCTCTATATAGAACCCGATATAATCATGTCAAATAAATTTGATCAATGAAATTTAATTTAGTTAGATTACTGGCCTACAGAAGATCCACATGTGCCTTCTAACTAATTATTCTTATGTAAATATTTGTTCTTTAAATTATTCCCATTTAGTTACATAATAAGCTACTATTATACAGTATACGTATTCTACTTAAAAACAATTCCAATTATCGTTTCAACAAAAAAATATTTTATGTTAAGTGATAATTATGATTAAATAATACAATCAAGGTTAACAATTTTTTTTGTTTTGTTTTTGATTAATTTATAGATCAAATTACAACGTTGAGATTTAAACCAGTTAGTTATTTTGTTGCTGTTAATTTGGTAACTTGCCTAAAGTTGAAATTAGACAAGATAATTTTAATTTTTCTTTGTTGACTTTCTTTATTTATAAAAGGAGAGTACAAACAAAGAAAGGGTCATTTCAAG
Source organism: Euborellia annulipes (assembly GCA_023213315.1). Lineage (NCBI taxonomy): Eukaryota > Metazoa > Arthropoda > Insecta > Dermaptera > Anisolabididae > Euborellia > Euborellia annulipes. Next base: position 111,573 of record JAKCPI010001520.1, read on the forward strand.
TTATCTCCCGTCCTCCTTAAGAAAAGTTGTCTCGTTTACCTTCAATCATAACAGTGTTTTTTTTTTTTTTTTTTTTTTTTTTTTTTTTTGATATTCAACTTTATACTACATAACAGTTACTAAGATATCTGTTTTTTGTTTTATAAAACATTTTGGTACTTCCAGTAATATTTTAATAATATTTTAAACAATGGTTAGAATTGAAATAAATAGGGAGAGCAGTGGCGTAGTGAGCTTAACTCGCGCCCGGGGCACAATACCTTTTAGCGCCCCCCCATTCGAAAACCATATAATATTATATGTAAAATATACTCGCAAATTAATAAATAAATAAAGTAAAATAAATAAAGTCATAGGCTCAAGCTAGGCTTTAAATTTGACACAAAAAATGTTGTTGAAAAAACAAGACTAGATTTTCAAATGTATATGATCCTCCACAAATCAATTATAATAAAAATAAAAATTATCCAGCAATTTTTTATTTTGAGGACCATTTGGCGCCCCTTTGTGAGTAGCGCCCGGTGCATGATGACCCCCCTTGCTCCCCCTCGCTACGCCACTGAGGGAGAGGGTCCTAAATAGCCTCAGATGCCGAAAAACCCTTAAATAAATAAAACAATGGTTGATATATAACTTCCGTACAATCCGGGACTTCCCCTCTCCTCGCCAATCGTTATGCCAAACGTCGTTCTTTTACAATTTGTTTTGTTCGTTATGCGAATTACTCGTCAAGAGAGGTGCTCGCTAAACGAGGATCTATAATATTTACCAGTCAAGGAGTTTAGTTACCAGAAAGACACCAGGTGGTCAGTCAAGGATTTCTAAAATACCAAATCGAAAAAACATGAATTGGAATGGCTATTTCTCAAGAATTCACTTCGATATTCATTTTTACTCTTATGAAATACTGTGGTGTCATTTGATTATAACCGCCATATTGACAAAATTAAGGATTTTTTATTGAGAAACAAAATCGTGGCTTCCAAATGTATATGCAAAATATATTTTAAAAACTAGACCGGGCAAAATCCTCTAAAAGCAGTATTTGAAATACAAAATACTTTAAAGGTGTTTGTTTGTGTTTGTTAAAAAATTTTTAAAATAAAAAAAATCTGGTGTGACTGGCGCACAGCACACAACTTTCTCTTACCTTCGGTAATCGAAAGTTGTGTACTGTGCTTGTCACACCAGATTTTTTGTGTCGACATGTATTTAGTTCCCGACAGTACGGAACATTTGAATTCAAGATGTAAAATTTTTTTTTTTTTTTTTTTTTTTTTTTTTTGGGTGGGGGGGAGGCCCCCGCCCCAATTTTTTTTTCATTTTTTTTTTTTTTTTTAAAAAATAATTTTTTTTTTTTTTTTTTTTTTTATTTAATTATATTATTGTTTGGGGGGGGGGGGGGAGGAGTAAGAGAAGAGAAAAGAAAGGGAGAGGAAAAAAAAAAAAAAAAAAAAAAAAAAAAAAAAAAAAAAAAAAAAAAAAAAAAAAAAAAAAAAAAAAAAAAAAAAAAAAATGTAAAATTTATAAGTATGGGAAAATATTTATATTTTGATACCATGGCAACCATTTCTCCTATCTTCCCTACGGAGTACAAGAGTAAAGTGGTCTTCAGAAGATTTCAATCACAAAATGAGAATATACATTTTATAGAGACATCTAAAAAATAATTGATTTTTGAATTTAAAAAAAAATCATTGGAGCAAATTTTGAGAAAATCGAAAAAAAACTGAAAAAGTACATCAGTAAAGTACTAGTACTCTTTGGCCGATTTTGATTAAAAGCTTATGTTTCCGGTCCCAGGGGGTGTTTAACTTAAATATAAAATTTCAACCTCGTAGCTCAATTCCGTTCGATTGCTTACAGAATTGAGACACAGCACACACACACACACACACATTCACCCACCCAGACAGACAGACCATGTCGCGAAAACCACTTTTTTGGATTCAGGGGACCTCAAAACGTGAAGATCCATCAAAATCTCGACATCGAATTTTTGACATGAATCCAATACTTTCTCTCTAGGCCTATATATATATTACATATATACATAGGTAAGAGAAAGTAAAAAAGTTTTTGAAATATAAAATAGATGTGAAAAAGTTCCAAGAATTTACTATCGACGGGGCTACTTATAAAAATGTCTGCCATTGTATTTTGTATTTTGAATCTAAGTAAGCTTATTTTCAAATAGATCAAAAAAATAAGTATGATGTATTTCGAATACCTGAGCTTTAAGTATTTTCTCAATGAGAAACACAATCTTGACTTACAAATATATGAAGCTTATATTTTCAAAATTATACAAATAAATGGGCCTGGCAAAATACTCAAAAACCAGTATTTGAAATTCAAAATAAAAAGTATTTGAAATACAAAATACTTGTTTGTTTTTTTTAATGCATTTTAAATATGAAATACAAAATACAATGGCGGACATTTTTATAAAAAGCCTGTCGCCAGCAAATTCTTGGGACTATTTCAGATCTATTCAATATAAAGAAGAATATTTACAGATGCTATGAAACTAATTATAATTGATTATGGAAAAAATAATACAATATCGATTATGAAAAATAATGGATTATGAAAAAAATCGATTATATCTTTTTTTTCTGTAGTAAAATTTCCATTTTTCCTTCTCGTAAAAATCATTTGACTTTTTTTTTTTTAGTAAAACGAAAATTTTTATAATCTGTTATGAAAAATAATCGAAATAATGATTATTTTTTAAACGAAATAATCGATTAATCGATTATTTAGCGCAGCCCTAATTATAATTGGATATTATTTAAAATTTCAAAAAAAAAAAAATTGAAATTAATTATTGAACCGGACAAAATACTCTGAAGTATTTTAAATACGAAATATCAAAAAAAAAAAAAAAAGTATTTAAAATACAAAATACTTAGTTTCAAAAAACAAAATGTAATGGCGGACATTTTTATAAGAGCCTTTCGCGATTAAATTCTTGCAATTTCTGTATTTCTAATCTATAAACAAGTCTATTTACTGCATATGGCAATAATTATATAGGGTGTTTCATAAAGTACGCAGTTTTTAAATTGGGCGGGATTTTTTTGTTTGAAGATTGTCAGCACTGTTCAGGGGCGCCGGAACGAATTTGAATCAGGGGGGCAAAAAAATTTTTTTTAGAAAATTAAAATAATTTAATATGTTCAAATAGTATAAAACAAAAACAAATCTACTATAAAACTTTAAAAATTTTAAATAAAATCACAATTTTAATAAAATTAAAATTTTAAAAATTTGGTAGTGATTTTTCAAAAATTTTTGGAAAAAATTTGGAAAAAAATGAATTTCTTACTCTTTTAATTTAGAAGATTTTATTTTTCAAAAGTAAAAATATATCATTTTTAATAATAAATGAAATAAAAGAAGAAATTTTGCCCCCCTCTGCCCCCCCTGTAGGATGCAGGGGGGCAATGTACCCTGCCCCCCCAGTTCCGGCGCCTATGGCACTGTTCCTATCATTTTCGTTATCTATTATCACTCCGATTAGAAGACCATTTGTCGTTTTTCCATTTTGTAGCCATGGAGCGGTTCAGTATCGAGCAACGCATTCTTATTGTGAAAACTCATTACAAAAACGGGGAGTGCTACGCAGAGACTGCCCGTAAACTTCGCGCGATATTTGGACGTAACAATGCCCCGACCGCAACAACAGTTTCGAGGTTGGTACAGAAATTCGAAGAATCTGGGTCAGTTGCAACCAGAAAATCGCCCGGTCGAAACCGTAATGTTCGAACGCGGTTTCGACCGGGCGATTTTCTGGTTGCAACTGACCCAGATTCTTCGAATTTCTGTACCAACCTCGAAACTGTTGTTGCGGTCGGGGCATTGTCACGTCCAAATATCGCGCGAAGTTTACGGGCAGTCTCTGCGTAGCACTCCCCGTTTTTGTAATGAGTTTTCACAATAAGAATGCGTTGCTCGATACTGAACCGCTCCATGGCTACAAAATGGAAAAACGACAAATGGTCTTCTAATCGGAGTGATAATAGATAACGAAAATGATAGGAACAGTGCTGACAATCTTCAAACAAAAAAATCCCGCCCAATTTAAAAACTGCGTACTTTATGAAACACCCTTTAATTAGCTATTAATTAAAATTAAAAAAAAAATGTTGAAATTAAGTATTGAACCGAGCAAAATACTCTGATCTACGTATTAAAAAAAAAAAAAATAGCAAAAAAAATGTATTCGAAATACAAAATAACTGAGAATTCAGTTGAAATACAAAACACAAATGTTTTACAGTATTTGAAATAGTACCCGGCTCTGATCATATTAATTAGTAATTAATAATTAAAAAGTATCGTTTAAAGTCTATATCACCAAATATGAAAAAAAAAGAAAACATTTGTTTATTATTCATCATTCATTCCCTCTCTTCACTTTGGCTGTTATGTTAGGAAGTAGATAGAGTCCGTCTGTCTGTCTGAGGTCATCTGAGGTCAATCTCCTTCAATTTCACTCTCTCTCTCTCTCTTTCTCTCTCTATCTAAAAAAGAGCAGAGGAGAGTAGTGGACCAAATTGCCATTTCCAAATCAGAAGGCAATTATTAATCCCATTAATCGTAATGAGAGAGAGAGAGAGAGAACATGAACATTAGCATTAGACATGTAGGCAGTAGATGATTACATGGTTATTAGTATCAGCCTATTGGATCAGGTATAGAGATATAATGGGACTTCATATAAGGAGAATTAAAATCTACTTTAAATTTGGTGACTTATAATTTCGTTGAAAAAAAAAAATTGCTTATTCAATTCCCTTTTATTATTCCATTTTTATATAATTAATAATCTCGTACTACAATATAATATCTATTATTATTAAACGTAAATGGCTATCTTGGTAAGAAAGGATCAATATTTTAATAAAATTATTTCGAGTGTAATGAGTCGGTTTTTAAGTCTCATCTTTAGAAAAATATATTTATATACGTTCTCTTACCTCTATATATGTTAATTAGAGAGAGAAAGTATTGGATTCATGTCGAAGATTCGATATGGAGATTTTGATGGATATATACTACGTTATGAGGTCCCCTGAATCCAAAAAAGTGGTTTTCGCGACATGGTCTGTCTGTCTGTGTTAAATTTTAATCATAAAGGAACTGAGCTATGAGACTGAAATTTAGGGTCCGAAACCGAATATTTTTTCGGCCTTAATCTTAGTTTCGGCCAAAACCGAAAATTGTATTTCCTATAAAAAATTCAAATCATTTTACCTTTTTTTTTGAAATTTTTTCCGCCCCGCGGAAATCTTTTCAGACTCAGGTTTCGGCTACATTTTGGCCGAAACCGAATCTACGGCCGAAACCAGGATTTTTGGCAGAAACCGAATATTCGGTCGGTTCCCACTTAAATTTTATATTACCCCCTGGTGCGTGTAAATAAAAATAAGCTTTTGAACAAAAAGTACTAGTATTTTACTGATGTAGTTTTTTTTTTTTTTGATTTTCTCAAAATTCGCTTTAACGATTTTGATTAAAATCAATTATTTTTTAGATCCTCTTTAAAATGTATATTCTCATTTTGCCCTTGAAATCTTCTGAACTTTACTCTTGTACTTCATAGGAAAGATAGGAGAAATGGTTGCCATGGTAACAAAATATAAATATTTTCTCATACTTATAAATTTTACATCTTAAATTCCAATATATTGGCGGAAACTAAATATATCTCGACACAAAAAATTTGGTGTGACAAGCACAGAACACAACTTTCTCTTGCCAAGGGTAAGACAAAGACACTCTGGCCCGCGAGCCCCCAGTACCTATATACAGCATGTAGGCTTATATACATATTGTTTTAAAATTTTTCTGACTAATATAAAAATAAAAAAATTGTACAAAGGTTGTATTAATGTGAGTTTCACGAGGGTCAAAAAGTATTAACACAAATTTAAATACTCGATATATTTCAGGTTGTTAATCCATCTTCAGGAGTTACAAAACTCCTGAAGATGGCCGAAATATATCGAGTATTTAAATTTGTGTTAATACTTTTTCACCCTCGTGAAACTCACCACCTTTGTTCAAAATGTTTCACTTGAAACCCACACCGCAATCCTTAAATTTAATGAAAAAATTGTTATTCCGGAAAAGTTGACTGCGTGTGAAAAGGGCCAGGTGGAATCCATTCATTTTCTACAGACTTTGCACCCCCGTTGCATTTGCCCGGTCAACTAGTGTAATCAACTAGTTACCTCGAATCCCCCCGTGTGAAAACAGCTTAACAGTACAAATCAAGCTCTCTGATTGGCTAAAGCAGTCACGATCTTAAAAATGCTATATTATTTAATTTCTTAGCAATAGTAATCGAATAACTTTAGCTTGTATATTCCCTAAAAAGAAATCAATAGACAATTTCAATCCAAAAATTAATACTAATAAATATTTCTCACTTTTCTCTCTTAAACAAATAGGAATAATGAAAAATTAATTTCTCCCAATCTGGAATATTTGAATGAATAATTTATAACCGCCCTGCACTTATTTCACTGAATAATTGATTAATGTTCAAAATGCACTTTCTTCTAATTAATGAAATGTTATAATATTATTCCACTTGAATATTTTACATGAAGAAATTTAAAAATTTTTTTTTTTGATTTGATAAAAACCAGAGAACAAACAGGCAGAGAGAGAGAGAGAGATTTGAAGAGAAACAGATGAGATGACATGAATATTATTTTAAGGACTCCTTTGCTCTTAAAATTCATTCCAAACAACACCACACAATAATATTGAAACTTTCAATCTCTTAAAAAAAATCACGAATCATGATGGATTAAAAAAAATGACAAATATGCACTACTTACATACTTATTATTATTTTCATTAATAACAAAAGAAGTGTCAAAAAGAGAGAAAGAGAGAGAGATACAAACAGATGCAACTGCATCCTGCATGCATGCATACGATGATGCATCATCATGATTATAAAAAAAAAGAGCAAGCAAGTAACCTGTTTGGATGTTGCATGTGGATGGAAAGTTACGATCTCGATCCCGCTATTACGTCACATTAAAAAAAAAACAAAAAAAAAAAAAACAGCACTACACCTGTCGGAGAAAAAAAATTACAAATCATGCAATAGTTAATACTACTTACTATTCGTATCAAAAATATTTGAATATTGAATAACCTTGTTTGAAAAAAATAAATAAGGATTTCGTTGACGCTCCCAAGAATGATCTCATTTATATACAAAGAGTAGGCCTATACTTTTTTTAAAGGTCTTTCCCAGTATTTATTAATTTAATTGTATACAAGTCAAAAATTTGATTTTGAAAGAAATACACGTTTTGAGTCTGTGTGTATGTTCAAAATTAAGCAGGATGGAATATACCAGTAAGCTACGAGATTGAAATTTTATATTTAAGGTGCGCGTCTCAGGGTGCTGATTTACACTTTTAAATTGTTGTTTTCTTTTTACTTTCTCTTACCTATATATGAAGATGTATAGAGAGAAAGTATTGGATTCATGTCGAAAATTCGATGTCGAGATTTTGACGGATATACAATACATGTTTGATTTTGGGAGTTTCCAGCGGCCACAATTTTGAAGCTATCGACCTCAAAATTTTTTAAAATTAAAGCTATTTAAAATATCTACAACTTATAGAGCCCTTTTTTTGATTTTCGAAAAAATAAAATTTTTTTTAGATTAATCGCATTAAGGTGCACTTCTCGAAAAGTCGTTAGAAAGCTTTTGACTACCGAGTTACTCGATGCGGCAAGAGATGGCGTTAGTTTTTTCCATAGGAATACATAGGATTTATTTTATTTCTGGAGAAAATATACACCAGCGAGTTGCTTTCCACAATTAAAATAATTTATAAATTATTTTAATTGTGGAAAGCAACTCGCTGGTGTATATTTTCTCCATACCCATTACCTCAACGATTTGTCCCAGCAAAATTTTAACTTTATTTTATTTCTTTTTAAAGTTTCCAGCTAATTAATTAAGGGTAGAAAATTAATTATTTTTTAACACAATGATTACTAATTTAATTATCTACAATTTATAGAGCTCCTTTTTTTAAAATATCATTTATTTAATGAGATTAATCTAAAAAAAATTTTTTTTTTTTTCGAAAATCAAAAAAAAGGGCTTCTATAAGTTGTAGATTTTTACTTTCTCGTATAGAGAAAGTTATGTAATCGTAAAAAATTCGACTTCGAGATTTTGATGTTTCTCCACGTTTTTAGACCTCCCTGAGTCCAAAAAAACTATTTTTGGCATTATGTCTGTGTGTGTGTGTGTGTGTGTGTGTGAACACGATTGCTTAAAAACCAAAGCAGCTAGATGGATGAAATTTGGTATATGCTCCTTACACTAAAATTGTAGATTTCTATCAACTTTTGGAGTAAATACGTCACTTGGAAGTAGTACTTTACTTAAAAAGTTTTTTCAAAAATTTTGAAATTTTCAATTTTTTTGTTATATTATGATAAAATACTCTATTTTAAAAAGTTTTTCTTCTTTGACATTTTTTCGAAAACTGAGTAGGTTTTGAAATAATCAAAGAAGAAATATAAAATTTTCGTTAATTTTGATAAAAAATCAAAATAAAATCATACAGGTGTCATTAAAAAAAGGATAAATATAAACAAATGAATTTGTGAAACAAATGAATTTGTTTATATTTATCCTTTTTTAATGACACCTGTATGATTTTATTTTTGATTTTTACTTTCTCTTACCTATGTATATATGTAATATATATATAGAGAGAAAGTATTGGATTCATGTCAAAAATTCGATGTCGAGATTTTGATGGATCTTCACGTTTTGAGGTCCCTGAATCCAAAAAAGTGGTTTTCGCGACATGGTCTGTCTGTGGGTGTGTGGGTGTGTGGGTGTGTGGGTGGGGTGTGGGTGGGTGGGTGTGTGTTCAATTTTAAGGATGAAGGAATTGAGCTACGAGGTTGAAATTTTATATTTAAGTTAAACACCCCCGGGACCGGAAAAATAAGCTTTTAATCAAAATCGGCCAAAGAGTACTAGTACTTTACTGATGTACTTTTTCAGTTTTTTTCGATTTTCTCAAAATTTGCTCCAACGATTTTTTTTAAAATTCAAAAATCAATTATTTTTTTAGATTCTCTTTAAAATGTATATTCTCATTTTGCAATTGAAATCTTCTGAAGACCACTTTACTCTTGTATTTCATAGGGAAGATAGGAGAAATGGTTGCCATGGTAACAAAATATAAATATTTTCCCATGCTTATAAATTTTACATCTGAATTCATATGTTCCGTACTGTCGGGAACTAAATATATGTCGACACAAAAAATCTGGTGTGACAAGCACAGAACACAACTTTCGATTACCGAAGGTAAGAGAAAGTTGTGTGCTGTGCGCCAGTCACACCAGATTTTTTGTTATAGTATGATAAAATACTCTATTTTAAAAAGTTTTTATTCTTTGACATTTTTTCGAAAACTGAGTAGTTTTGAAATAATCAAAGAAGAAATATAAAATTTTCGTTAATTTTGATAAATAATCAAAGAAGAAATATAAAATTTTCGTTAATTTTGATAAAAAATCAAAATAAAATCATACAGGTGTCATTAAAAAAAGGATAAATATAAACAAATGAATTTGTGAAACAAATGAATTTGTGAAACAAATGAATTTGTTTATATTTATCCTTTTTTTAATGACACCGTATGATTTTATTTTGATTTTTTATCAAAATTAACGAAAATTTTATATTTCTTCTTTGATTATTTCAAAAACTACTCAGTTTTCGAAAAAATGTCAAAGAATAAAAACTTTTTAAAATAGAGTATTTTATCATACTATAACAAAAAAATCTGGTGTGACTGGCGCACAGCACACAACTTTCTCTTACCTTCGGTAATCGAAAGTTGTGTTCTGTGCTTGTCACACCAGATTTTTTGTGTCGACATATATTTAGTTCCCGACAGTACGGAACATATGAATTCAGATGTAAAATTTATAAGCATGGGAAAATATTTATATTTTGTTACCATGGCAACCATTTCTCCTATCTTCCCTATGAAATACAAGAGTAAAGTGGTCTTCAGAAGATTTCAATTGCAAAATGAGAATATACATTTTAAAGAGAATCTAAAAAATAATTGATTTTTGAATTTAAAAAAAAATCGTTGGAGCAAATTTTGAGAAAATCGAAAAAACTGAAAAAGTACATCAGTAAAGTGCTAGTACTCTTTGGCCGATTTTGATTAAAAGCTTATTTTTCCGGTCCCGGGGGTGTTTAACTTAAATATAAAATTTCAACCTCGTAGCTCAATTCCTTCATGCTTAAAATTGAACACACACCCCACACACACCCACCCACACACCCACCCACCCACCCACAGACAGACCATGTCGCGAAAACCACTTTTTTGGATTCAGGGGACCTCAAAACGTGAAGATCCATCAAAATCTCGACATCGAATTTTTGACATGAATCCAATACTTTCTCTCTATATATATATTACATATATACATAGGTAAGAGAAAGTAAAAATTGAAAATTTCAAAATTTTTGAAAAAACTTTTTAAGTAAAGTACTACTTCCAAGTGACGTATTTACTCCAAAAGTTGATAGGAATCTACAATTTTAGTGTAAGGAGCATATACCAAATTTCATCCATCTAGCTGCTTTGGTTTTTAAGCAATCGTGTTCACACACACACCCAGACGTAATTCCAAAAGAATATACGAGAAAGTCTCGGGGAAGTCAATCCCCATATTTTTTAAATAGCTTTAATTTAAAAAAAAAAAATTGAGGTCGATAGCTTCAAAATTGTGGCCGCTGGAAACTCCCAAAATTAGCACCCCGAGACGCGCACCTTAAATAAAAGATATTTTTAAAAAATTCGCTCTATAACTTATAGATAATTAAATTAGTAATCATTGTGTTAAAAAAATAATTAATTTTTTACCCTTAGTTAATTAGCTGGGAACTTTCAAATAAAATGGAATAAATCCCTTGTATTCCTATGGAAAAACTAACGCCATCTCTTGCCGCCTAAAGTAACTCGGTAGTCAATCGTATCCTAACGGTTTTTCGAGACGCCCACCTTAAGTTTGATAAACTTCTGAGTCGCAAAAATAAATTTTGTCAAAGACTCTAGTACTTTACCGATGTAATTTTTTAGTTTTTTCGACTTTTTTTTATTCGCTCATTAAATTTCATAAATCAATTAATTTTTAGATTGATTTGATATTGAGGGGCTTCTCTGCACTGTGATCTATTGTGCTTCCCGTATTACTCTCCGGGTACAGTGAGCGCCACAATTAAGTCCCCACTTGATAGCTAGAGCCTTAAGTATATGATATCGTATATGGTAAATGGTGAAATAATTTTAAATTTGAAAAGGTAAAATAAAATCATCTGTACCAGATTTTATGTTTTACCTTTTCGGTCATTAAAATTATTTCACTATATACCATATACTTAAGGCTCTCTAGCTATCAGGTGGGGACTTAATTCTGGCGCTCACTGTACAAGGCCCCAGGAGAGGATTAATCTTGAAATGGTTCATGCCCATTCCTAAGGCTCTAGGTGCCTGTAACTGGAGGAAATTATATTCCTATTAAATAGGTAGAGTTTTGTTTGAAAAGAGATGGAATTTTTTAAAACAACGCTAAAATAGACTGAAAATAAGCCAGTCATTATATCGTTTAAGATAATAAATGGGAGAAGAGTTTGTGTTTCTTTGGGTAAAAATTGCGCTCGAAAGTGGACCTCCACGCTTCCGCAGCGGGCGGACAGGGCGAAAGCGTGGAGGTCCTGGTTCGACTCCAGGGGGCGCAATTTTTGCCCAATCAAACATACATCTTGCAAGTTTGTTATATCAATTTTATTTTTTGTAGATGGCCGTAAGGATGATCAATTTTATTATAAGGACATCGGCCAAAAATAAATACTTTTGCGTATTATCGTAGATTTTTTAATCCCAGTGATATGGAATCATGCTCAATACTATCAACAGATGTTTTGCAAATCGTTAATTTTTCCCATCCAATATGATGCGAAAAAAATTGCATTCATGGAATGCTCAGCTATTGTGTCATATTGGATGGGTAAAATTAACGATTTGCAAAATATCTGTTGATTGTTATTGCTATTGTACTCTTGTACAGTGAGCGCCACAATTAAGTCCCCACCTGATAGCTTTAGCCTTAAATATATGGTATAGTATATGGCAAATGGTGAAATAATTTTAAATTTAAAAAGGTAAAATAAAATCATCTGTATCAGATTTTACGTTTTATCTTTTCGGCCATTAAAATTATTTTACCATTTACCATATACTATACCATATATTTAAGGCTAAAGCTATCAGGTGGGGACTTAATTGTGACGCTCACTGTACTTCATAGGAGATATACGGTATTTGCCATTTTACCAATTATAAATATTTTTCAATGTTTATAAATTTACATCTTGAATTTTAGAACCGAAAACTAAAATCTCGAAACAAAAAATCTCGTAAGTCTAGTCACACCGGATTTTGTCCCCTTAATTAATTGGTAGGCAATATATCAGACTTCTTTACATTCACTGTAAATGTACAATCCAACTAATTAAATGTGAGATTTATATTTGCTGATGGGTCCAGCTTGCAAAATAAAATTTTTCTATTTCTTTCTCTGTTAGGTCAAATAACTGTTTGTGTGTTTGTTTCTTCAGAACAAAAAAGAAAAAAAAACGTTAATTTATTTATTCCCTATCTGTTTATTTATTAGTCTAATATTTTCTTTAATAATTTCACACTCGCTTTGTTTGTTCCTCACTTCCAGGGGTTATGCTATCTCTTCTTAAAAAAAAGGAAAAAATAGTAAACGTATGAGTGTATTAACGATACATACGATCTATTTAGGTTAAGGATCATCCTCACAATCTGAGTCTTCTTCTATTACCTATTTATTTATTTATTATAAACAAATAGAAATATGACGACACAAACAGAAGAGTGATAATTACTTTAAAGTGAATATTTAAATTTGAATTGATTAAATACTTTCGTCTCTCTCTTACTAAATAAATAATGGAGAGAAGTGTTTTGAAGAAGTTTACTTTAAAATAAGACAACGAAATTCATTTTTGTGTGTGTGTCTGTGTCCTAAATAAGCAAATGAAAGAAGAGAGAAAAAAAAAGATTTCACATCAGCATAAATTGTCAAGTCATAGTCAGTCAGTCAGTCATAGAAATATAAATATTAAATAAATCTATAATAATATTGAATTGTTCTCTTTATATTTCCGTTTAACGTCTTTTTTTTTATTTAAAATAAATCCATGTGAAAATAGTGAAAAACAGTTAAAGTAAAGATATATGCCTATTATTTATTTAAAATTCATATTGGAATATAAATAAACGCTGTATAGGTTAGGTTAGATTAAAATGGCGTCTCTGTGACGCCATGTTGATTTGATTGTTGTGTTAACACAAATTCATATATTGTGAGAACAAAATAAAAACTTTTTTCAACTTGATCTTCTCGAATACAGAAAAAACATCAAGCAAGAAAAAGTTCATATAGTTAAACAGGGATTAAATCAACAATAGAAGTCTTCAAAAATTAAATTCCATTTATGAAGGATTATTTTTGTCAGTAGGATAAATTATTATACGTAGCCTACATGTTTGGGTCAGAATTAAGCTGGATTTTATGCTCTTTTTAAATTATGATATATGATTTGGATTTAAGCCTATGAGTTTACTAAAAAAAAATGAAGAAAAATAGATCTTCTTTAATGTTATTATAATATTTATTAATTCAAACAGCCTAAAAAGTAGGTACCGCCGAGACTTGAACCAGAGATTTGTATATACTCAGTATGTCCTACCACTAGATACCACTACGGTACTAGGCTATTTGAATTTATTTTACGCTGATTACAAATCGACAGTGTGGACCTATTCCCGGTATCTATACTTTATAGTTCAATATCGGATATATTTTTTAATCCACAATTTAATCAAAAATACCCTGAAGAAGGTGAACAATGATTTATAGTATAATATTCGTAAATGTCTTTTATTAGGCCTATTATTATTTACGATTTTATTTTATTTCAATCAAGTTGTTTGATTTTAATGTGATATTTGTTATGTAGGTCAATTGATACATAAATAAAAAAAAAAAAAACATGTTTTAATGATAAAATTTCAACAGGGTCACTCAGTTGGTCAATAAGAAATAAATAATTTAATAAAATTTATTATCGAATGTAAATGTGAAATAAAAATAAATTTGCGGGTTGTTTAGGTCAATGTTCTGATGAAGGTCGAAAGACATGGTCGAAACTTTCGCCAAGGTTATTATAAAAAAAAAAAAATGTTTGGACATATTTTCATGCATACGAAATACATACGTAACAATGAAAAAAGGAATATAAAAATTTCTACTTTTAATTTCATTATTTGAGCATCAAAAATATTTACTCAATGAATTGAATATTCTAAGAAATTTTGTATGCCAGATGATATAGTTAACCTTGTTTAATTTGGAACCTATTAAGCTATTTTTTTTTACTTATTAGAAAAATGCTACTGCGCCTTTAAAACCGGACGTAGGCAACCAGAGCAACTAAGAATATAAATGCTCGTATTCACAGGGGCAAATGAGCAAACTTTTAAAAACAGACTTACGTATTTGTTATTGAATTTAAAAGAAAACACTCAGGGGCTCACCACATGTGAGTACGTGAATGGCGACCACGAGTTACCCGAGCCAAAGCTGGCATTTCTTCTATGCCAGCTTTCCAGAGCAAATAATTTTTTATCTTTCTTATTATCACTGAAAGAGAGAGAAAAAATAATATTTATTTATTCTAATTGAATGAAAATTAAAATCTCGAGGGTGCAATTTAATGTTATCTTCCTTTTTTATTAAATATATAAGTTTCACAATCAAGAGATCCTGGGTTCCAATTCTGAAATTAAATTTTTTTCTTAGAAATAATGAATGTCAAGCTTCCTATGCTTGCTAATTAAGGTATAAACTCACAAATGACAGGTCATTCATCATTTATAAGCGTTGTATTATTAAAATAAAAATAGCTTGGCGTCAAGGGAAAAAATCTTTTTAAATCTGAAATAATTGTCAAAATTTTGAAATTCTTTCAATTAAAATATTATGTGATCCAGAAAACAAAAAATCAAATTCATTTAGTTGCTTTATACTCTTATTTTTTACTTTCTCTTACCTATGTATATATGTAATATATATATAGAGAGAAAGTATTGGTTTCATGTCAAAAATTCGATGTCGAGATTTTGATGGATCTTCACGTTTTGAGGTCCCCTGAATCCAAAAAAGTGGTTTTCGCGACATGGTCTGTCTGTGGGTGGGTGGGTGGGTGGGTGGGTGTGGGGTGGGTGTGTGTGTCTGTGTTCACTTTTAAGCATGAAGGAATTGAGCTATGAGGCTGAAATTTTATATATAAGTTAAACACCCCCGGGACCGGAAAAATAAGCTTTTAATCAAAATCGGCCAAAGAGTACTAGTACTTTACTGATGTACTTTTTCAGTTTTTTTCGATTTTCTCAAAATTCGCTCTAACGATTTTGATTAAAATTCAAAATCAATTATTTTTTAGATGCTCTTTCAAATGTATATTCTCGTTTTGCCCTCAAAATTGTTTGAAGACCACTTTACTCTTGCACTCCATAGAAAAGATAGGAGAAATGGTTGCCATGGTAACAAAATATAAATATTTTCCCATACTTATAAATTTTACATCTGAATTCAAATATTCCCTACTGCCGGGAACTAAATACATGTCGACACAAAAAATCTGGTGTGACAAGCACAGTACACAACTTTCGATTACCGAAGGTAAGAGAAAGTTTTGTGCTGTGCGACAGTCACACCAGATTTTTATATAAATAAATAATGTATTTTCTCTCTCTCTCCCTCTCCTTCTCATTCATGATAAGAAAGGTATAAAGATTAGTTGCTAAGTAAGGAATGAGAAATTGAATAATTATTACATAATATAGCATTATAAATACAAATATTAATCATCATTTTGATCTCGGATACGATAAATGTTTATTAGATATTTACGTAGTATGGCTTTGTTTAATCTCTAGCTAGCAGAATTCTTAAATTTTATTTTTATTTATTTTATAAAAATATCTACACGTCTCTTCTGGGGCATATAACTGGAATTTTGTGGTTAGAATGTCAGATTTCATCGCAAGTGACATCTCGTTATCCGAAAATATGGTCTCTTTATAACTAAACTTAATGATAATTTTGAGATTACATTTCGAAAGAATCTGGTGTGACTGGCGCACAGCACACAACTTTCTCTTGCCTTCGGTAATCGAAAGTTGACTACTGTGCTTGTCACACCAGATTTTTTGTGTCGACATGTATTTAGTCTCCGACAGTGTGGTTCATTCGATTTTCAAGATGTAAAATTTACAAGTATGGCAAAATATTTATATTTTGTTACCATGGCAACCATTTCTCTTATCTCCTCTATGAAGTACAAGAGTAAAGTGGTCTTCAGAAGATTTCAATGACAAAATGAGAATATACATTTTAAAGAGCATCTAAAAAATAATTGATTTATGAATTTAAAAAAAAAAAATCGTTGGAGAAAATTTTGGGGAAATCGAAAAAAACTGAAAAAGTACATCAGTAAAGTACTAGTACTTTTTGGCCGATTTTGATTAAAAGCTTTATTTTCACGGTCCAGGAAGGTATAAAACTTAAATATAAAATTTCAACCTCAATTCCTTCAAGCTTAAAATTGAACACACACCCACCCACCCACACACAGACAGACCATGTCGCGAAAACCACTTTTTTGGATACAGGGGACCTCAAAACGTGTATATCCATTAAAATCTCGACAATCGAATTTTTGACATGAATCCAATACTTTCTCTCTCTATATAATAATATATATATTATATAGCCTATACATATATACATAGGTAAGAGAAAGTAAAAAGTGGAAAAACGACCCGCCCTATTGTATACCAATTCAATTGAAATAAATAGGGATGGGTCTAAATGTGGCCTCAGACCTTAAACAAACCGAAAGAAAAAAAAACGCAAAAAATTTCAATTTTAAAAAACTTATTAGGTAAAAAATCACTTCCGATTGACGTATTTACTCTAAGGTTGAGAAGTTCTTTCCCAATTTTTAATATAACATAACCTCAATAAACAAATGAAAATATTAAAAAATGTTATTTGACACGGTTTATCAACAATTAAATTTATGGCACCCACATTTTTTTTTTTTGGATATAGAGGACAATAACTGTACACTAATATTAATTAATTAGCTGACCGTATTCGTAATCGAAATGTCAATTCAAATCATGACTCATTTCGTTCGATTCGCTACATGATTCCATTCTTTTCTAAAGAGGATTTCTTCTCTCTCTCTCTCTCTCTCTCTCTCTGCCCGGTAGTTGATGTTGTTGTTGTTACGACATTCGGTTCAACAACATTTGATTCACTGAATAAAGAGTGTTTTTGTAACCCTTAACTCTTTCTCTTTTAATTATTTCTACTAATATTATTTTTCTCCTCTGTTTTCTGTAAGAATCTTCATTGTTTGCTTTAAGGTTGATTCAATTTCCGAATTTTAATTTTTTTTTTTAAACTAGTAATAATATTTGGATTATATGGGTACCATTTATATTAATAGTACTCTAGAATTAGAGACTCTGAAAGAGGTATGCGGGCCTCATATACCTTTTATTGTACTTTTTAGGTTTTACATAGATATGCTACTTATTATTATTGATATTATTTGAAATTCCTATCGGGGTTTATTTACCCGAGATGCTTAAGTGCACGAAGACACACACCTCAAACCAACCGGCCTTTGGCCGTAGCCATCTACCGGAACCCCGTGAAGTTACATCATTTCCTATCTCTAACTCCTTCTCCTGGGTCATTTCTAGTTAGTGAACTAATCCTTATTTCTGGTTCCTTCCTCTTCTATGCTATGTAGGATGTCCTAGTTTAAGGAAGGACTCCCTCAGCACCGACATGTAGCCTACTCCTTTGGAAGAATGCATCACTGAGAGGGAATCTTCTTTGCATCATTTCACAGAACGGGAGTAAAACTTCCTCTTCAAAATGTAGCTAATTGATTTATGAATTTTTATCTGAACGCATCCGAAATTCAGTCATGTTTTAACATTACTTAAGGCCTACCCCGTGTCATTCCCCGATTTTTTGATTAATGCCTTGTTTTTGAGTTTATTCTTGTCAAAAAAAATTTTTTTTGAGAAAATCAACAAAAGGACAACGACAAAGGGTTAATATTTTAATTATCTTTTATTTAAAAAAAATCCGAGGTCGATATCTTCAAAATTGATCGAGTTATATGGTTTTGTAGTTGAGGCCTCTGGAACTCCCCCCTTAACAACAACGATCTTTATGATGGAATCTAGTCATTGTTAAATTTTGATTGTGGCTCACTTCACATTGGAGTTTTTTTGGTCTGATAAAGATTTTTGGTTAAACAATAACAACTGTAATATTTCTAACAAAATATTACAGATTTTAAAACTAAATTAAATACAGTGTCGAAATATTGTACAATATAATTAGCAATCGTTGATTGATTATTAAGCAATTATAAATTTTTTATTGCTTTGAATTTAAATAGAATTGATAGAAAGTCTAAAATAGGATTGACTAGATGGACACGAACGAACGGACGAAACAGCAAGCAAAGCAACGGGATTTGCCAACAACAACAACAAAAACAACAACTCTCCCTTATATGTGTGTGTGTGCAAACAACAAATAGCAAACAACCGAGCGAACGACCAAATATCTGTCTGTCTACCTGCATGCATGCATGCATGCATAGATACACCATGCATTCACGCGTGGATAGATAAATGTGCGTGTCTCTCTCTCTCGTTACATACACATAGGCTACACAAACACACAGATACACACAAGCATTTTTTCACTTAACTACAACATCTAAGAAATTCACACCAATTTTTTCTTTTTCTTGTATGGATTCTTTCAAAATTGCATGCATGCAAACGTTCAATTATTTAATTGACATGTGATTTTAAAAAATTATTTTTTAAAGATTTTTTTTTTTTTAGATAATCTCAAGTTAGTATTTTAAAATGAGGTATGATTACAGTTAATAATTTGTGTTTTTAAATCCACGTTTCGATCAAACATCGTGATTCTCTTCAGGACTTATAAATGTGTCAGTTTACGCATGAGGGTATTATTTAAATAAAAAAAATAAATAATTTTATCCATATCAAAATCCAGGTGAATTTTTTTTAACACTCATTTCGATGTTAATACAGCGAGGGTACAAACTAACTATCAAGTTATATAGTAATAGTTAGTTTTGTAATAGCTATGATGATGACATATGATAAGTTAAAAAATAAGAATCTTTTTAAACTTAACCTAGTGTTATTTATTTATCTATAATTAGATGAGAATTTAATTAAATTTAAGAATTCAACTAATACCAACGGCGAATTCTTTGGATTACACTATTATTATTGACTGTATATGTCATATCTGTTTCATCATTTTATGATTCTAACTTAAGATTACCTGTAAAAAAAGTTTTTTTAATTATTTTTTAAAATCACATGTCAAAGATACCCTCCAGAAGGCCTCCTTCTCCTCCTCCCTAATTCTAGCTCCCTAATTTTCTGCTAATTCCTGGATCTATACAGTCATGTCTGCCTTATAAACAACCTTAAAAAATACCTTAAGACCTTAAAGGTTTTTCAAAACTTAATTTGTGAATATAAAAATTCCGGAATCGGAGTGAGCCATCCGAGCTGGAGCTCGAGATAAAAATGGAAAAACCTAAAAAGTACATCATTAAAGTAGTTGAATTTTCCCAAAGGCAAGACCTAATTTCATATTGGAACCGGAAATATTAATAGTATATATTTAAAATTTGAAAAAAAATCGTTAAAGCCGTTTTCGATAACTGATATGCTTACAAACAAACAAACAAACGTACTGGTATAAGATATAACATAGGCTAAGTAAAGTAGTTGTTGAGGCCATCCAAGGCTACTTTCTCTAGTTGCAGAGCCTAAATTACTTCATGTGCCAGTAAAAAAATAAAAATTAGCTAAATTAGATCCGAATACAGTTATGAAAAAATAAAAAGGGGGTACCCTTATGATGGGAGAAAAAAAACAAGTTTTAAATAAAAATTAATATCAAAAGATGATAAGACTTTCACTTGTTTTATTATAAAACAACAAATTTTATTTAAAAAAAAAAATGACATTCACCAGCTCAACAAGAGAATTAGTGAATTTTTCAACTTACATGAGAGAGAAATAAAGAAAGATCACGTGAACAACCGGCGACATAATCACTCACCTGGAACAAAAAAAAAAATAAAAATAAAATAACGTTAATTAGTTAACCTAAAAATTCTTTGGTAATAATGAAAAATATTTATCGTTGAGAAAAAAGAAAATAAGAAAGGGTTTATCTATACCTATATATGGGGTTCTATATAGGTATACAGTATTTTGTCAAACTACCCTGGTATAAATACGATATATTGAGATACAATTGTATCTCAATATATCGTAAATGTTCAAGAACATTTACCTTAATAACTTTTTTTTTTTAAATCACACTCACACACGCAACATACACACAGTCTTTTCGGCAACTCAGGCCATATAAGACTTAGGCTGAACGCACACCAATTGAGCAAAAACGTTTTTGCCTAAAACTGTTTTTCCAATGATTTTCTATGGGTCAACGCACACCAAGGAGACAAAACACAACATGATTCGACATCATTGAACAAAATGTTTTGCCATTGAGCGTTTTGCACGTTGGCTTTGAGCAAAATTGCTCTGTGGTTGGCATTGGATAAAATGTTCTGCCATTGAGCAAAATAAGCCAACGCACACGGATTATGCAAAAATGCTCAATGGCAAAACATTTTGTCCAATGGTAAAACATTTTGCTGAATGTCAAAACATTTTGTCCAATGGTAAAACATTTTGCTGAATGTCAAAACATTTTGTCCAATGGTAAAACATTTTGCTGAATGTCAAAACATTTTGTTCAATGGTAAAACATTTTGCTGAATGTCAAAACATTTTGTTCAATGTCAAAACATTTTGTTCAATGGCAAAACATTTTGCTGAATGTCAAAACATTTTGTCCAATGGTAAAACATTTTGCTGAATGTCAAAACATTTTGTTCAATGGGAAAACATTTTGCCTAATCGGTCTGCCTTGGCATTGAGCAAAACGTTTTACTCTTGGACAAATTTGGCATCCAAATGGCTTAAATAAAATGATCAGACTGCCTGGGATCCCAACCCGAGATCCTTGGTATAGAAAGCCAGTACATTACCACAACAACACCAATCCCGAGGGTTTCTCTATTAATAAAAACATCTTGTATATCCGTTTAATTAAATTATATATTTTTCATAATACCAAAGCAATATAAAAATATATATTCTATTAAAACTTTGTTTAATTAACCTAAAAAGACAATTTAATTTCCAATTATTTATGAGTAAAGAAGAAATTTTCTCTCAATACATTTAACCTCAAAAGAAAAACTTAATTTGTTTTTCTTTCAGTCAAATCAAATATTATTTCGTTCTTTCTCTCTATTTCTTATAACCGGGGTCTCAAATTGAATATATACAAAAAATAACTTTATTTCTCTCTCAATATCTTATTTAATATTTCATTCATATTGACACAAAAATCAT
Source organism: Euborellia annulipes (assembly GCA_023213315.1). Classification (NCBI taxonomy): domain Eukaryota; kingdom Metazoa; phylum Arthropoda; class Insecta; order Dermaptera; family Anisolabididae; genus Euborellia; species Euborellia annulipes. The sequence continues at coordinate 133,349 of JAKCPI010001520.1, forward strand.
TATTACCGTCAATGAAATTTAGACATTTCATTTATAATACATTATAATGTATTTACATTAAGGTTTGTATGTATAAATATCAAAGGAGAAGAGATCAAAGGCAAATGGAATTAAATAGAAATAGATTTATGGTCAAATATTCAATCATCCTGCTTTGGAATTGGCGAGGTGAACCTACCAAAAATGTTCATGTTAAAAATGATAATTATTATTATTTATTTGACTTTTTTGGTTATATAATTATGATATTTGCGTTCCAATTTAGATTACAGCAATATATTAAATTCTTTATGGATAAAAAAATACAGTATAAATTGGCTTAATGAATGTGAAAAAATGGGGGCCTGGCAATAGAGTAGAGCAACAGCCACCGAGATTGTTGCAGTTAAGGGGTTCAGGAGTGCACATTGAATCTTTTGTCCAAAACTACTGTTCGAAAATTTTTATGCGGTTTTTTTTTTTAATTACGATTAATTAAAAACTATTTTTTTATATTTATAGAAAATCTGGTGTGACTGGCGCACAGACACAACTTTCTCTTACCTTCGGTAATCGAAAGTTGTGAACTGTGCTGTACACCAGATTTTTGTGTTGAATGTATTTAGTTACCGACAGTAGGGTACATTTGAATTCAGATGTAAAATTTAAAGTTGGGAAAATATTTATATTTTGTTACCATGGCAACCATTTCTCCTATCTTTCCTATGAAGCACAAGAGTAAAGTGTGCTTCAAACAATTTTGAGGACAAAACGAGAATATACATTTTAAAGAGCATCTAAAAAATAATTGATTTTTTAATTTTAATCAAAATCGTTAGAGCGAATTTTGAGAAAATCGAAAAAAACTGAAAAAGTACATCAGTAAAGTACTAGTACTCTTTGGCCGATTTTGATTAAAAGCTTATTTTTCCGGTCCCGGGGGGTCTTTAACTTAAATATAAAATTTCAGCCTCATAACTCGTCATAGCTCAATTCCTTCATGCTTAAAAGTGAACACAGGACACACACAGCCACACAGACAGACAGACCATGTCGCGAAAACCACTTTTACTTTCTCTTACCTATGTATATATGTAATATATATATAGAGAGAAAGTATTGGATTCAGGGGCTCAAAAATTCGATGTCGAGATTTTGATGGATCTTCACGTTTTGATGTCACCTGAATCCAAAAAAGTGGTTTTCGCGACATGGTCTGTCTGTGGGTGTGTGTGTGTGTGGTGTGTGGGTGGGTGTGTGTTCAATTTTAAGCATGAAGGAATTGAGCTAGGATGTTGAAATTTTATATTTAAGTTAAACACCCCCCGGGACCGGAAAAATAAGCTTTTAATCAAAATCGGCCAAAGAGTACTAGTACTTTACTGATGTACTTTTTCAGTTTTTTTCGATTTTCTCAAAATTCGCTCTAACGATTTTGATTAAAATTCAAAAATCAATTATTTTTTAGATGCTCTTTCAAATGTATATTCTCGTTTTGCCCTCAAAATTGTTTGAAGAACACTTTACTCTTGTGCTTCATAGGAAAGATAGGATAAATGGTTGCCATGGTAACAAAATATAAATATTTTCCCATACTTATAAATTTTACATCTGAATTCAAATATTCCCTACTGCCGGGAACTAAATATTTGTCGACACAAAAAATCTGATGTGACAAGCACAGTACACAACTTTCGATTACCGAAGGTAAGAGAAAGTTGTGTGCTGTGCGCCAGTCACGCCAGATTTTTTTGGATTCAGGGGACTTCAAAACGTGTATATCCATCAAAATCTCGACATCAAATTTTTGACATGAATCCAATACTTTCTCTCTATATATATATTAACATATATATAGAGGTAAAAGAAAGTAAAAATATTAATTAATAAACAAATAAATGGAACAAAACAAACCGTAACTTAAAAAGTTAATGGTTTGGACCCCATACATTCTAATCAGACATTTTGTGACACTTTGATAACTATTTTTTTTTCTCTTTATTTATTATACACTGACTGGTAAATAATAAATTAACAGACGAGTACTAAACCAATGTGCTCAAAGGATTTTTTTTTATTTATTTTTTTGTTCATTAAAAAATAAATTCACCAACAAAGAACCACACACACACACAATTCAATGTCAATTTGGAATATTTATACATATATTACTCAGCTATTTATTTTAGGCTTTTTTTTTTGCTTCTGGACATAAATTTAGAAATTTTTATGATCAATCAAAAATCTATATATAGGAAGGGTGAGAGGCTCAACTGAACAATATTAAACAAAGAGAGGGATCTTTGTTTATAAAATGACAAAAATACTCCTGTGTCTGTGTGGGACTATAAAATTCTTTTTTATTTATAATTTGATATTTTTACCTTCATTTTATACAGTATATTTTTTTTTATTAAACAAGGAATTTTTTTTTATTTACTATTGAACAACTGTGATCTCTCTTCTCTATCATTTAAGGCAGGGCTTTCCAACATAAAATTATAAACTACGAGAAATTTGTTTATTTGACTTGAAGGTTGTCATAGGCCTACCCAGTATAAGATTTACTTACTTTTTCTTTGACAATTATACATTCTTTGAATATTAACAACAATCTATTTTCTTCGTGTTTGAGTCTTTTAGTTTTAATTGTTGAAGGTTATTTATAAATTCATAAGTTGGCCTAGACGGTCAAGCATTTAGATCAAAAGATTGAATCAAGCCAGTTTGACTGCCTAGGATATGTTTGAAGCTTGAGTCAATCATTGAAGTTGATTGATAGTATTTTTGAATGACTCAACCGATTGAGTCTAGGCCCAATTTGATCAATCATTACATCAGTCACACGACGGGCAACCTCGATTTCCCCAAAAAAGATACAAAACGAGACGAAATTGGAGAAAAAATCCCACAAAGTTCAGAACTTGAGTTTGTGAGCCTCATAATAGATTTGTAATTGAGTAAATGATTATGAGGGAAGCGATTTCTTAATTTGTACCATTTCTTGGATCAACGTCGTTTCCGCTTTTTGTTTTTCCCGGCCAAATCGGTGTTGGATACCTTTGTTCGAAGCGTCCTTCCGAGTGAAAAAATGTGACTGAGTTTTGATCAAAAGATTGAAGGTTTGATTGAAGATTGATTGAAGCTCGCGTTTGATCAAAATGATCTAGAGGCCCTAGATCTAAAAGAGGCCCTTTTAGATAATAAAATTATTTCTAACAAATTTTCTTTTAACCCATTTTTCGTTTATAATTTTATAGCCCATGGGCTGTAGTGGAGAGTTAGAAGCCTCTTACATACCTAAAAGGCTAAAAAAATCACTACGTGAAAGTCATCTCTCGTACTAGAGATGAGTCAGCCATCCCAATGAAACTTGTTGCCAATTATATGAATAGTTGCAATATATTTTGGCAAAAATAAAATTTAATTCACTCACCACCTCAGCGCATAACTAAAAACAATAACAATTAATTTAAATAAATAGAGATGATAAATATTTTAATTATTTAGAAGGGAGTAAATGTTTAGTATTAAACATTCTAAAGGAGGAACAAGATGATAGAGATGATAGGTGGTTCAATATCATTTTCTGCCTCTTTGACATTTTAAAAAAATTTAAATAAGCCAAGAGGAAATTAATAATTTAAGTTATGGTCTTCGCTCACTTTATCGTTACCGTTTGCCGGATTTCCGTATAAAATAATAGTGTTTAAAATTGGGTTATAATAAAGATATTTTGATAATAAGATAATTCTCTACAGAATTTGATAATTCCCCCTCTCTATAAAACCAGTGTCTTTTCTTTGTCTACATTATTTTTTTCTTCATAAGATGAATCAAACTACCTCTTATCTTCTACTAAAATGGAAAATTATTTTGATTCATTTCTAAAGAGTCGAAGGAAATTAAATATATCTCGACAAAAAACTTGGAAGTGCGGTCAATCACACCAGATTTTTTATATCATTAATTTATATTTCAGATTTTCAAATTGGAAATAATTTATTTATTAAATTCTAATTTTATTAGCTGTTGATTGTTTAAAATATTTGAACAATGATCTTATGTCACGTGATTTGATTGTTAGAGTGCGGCGACGGCGGCCATTTTCCCCTCTCCCTTCACCTCAGTCAGGCTCTGCAGTCAGCATCGGAGCATCCAACGCTTAACACATCCTTCCACCAACGATGCCTTTTGTTCCAGAATTCCAATTTCCACGTTACATATCCAGGTATTTCCTTCAATCCTTTTACATTTTTTTCTGATTATTAATTTATTTGCCATTAATTGTTAACAAATAAAGAGGGCCACGTTGATAAGATGCTAAAAATTATTTTATAATATTCTTAGAACATGTTGAAATTAATTTTTCGTTTTGAAAATATCCTCTTTCACTAAAACATCGTCTGTATGTATATTTATTCAAATATGAGTGAATATTGGGCGACTTTTTGTTCTTTCTCTTATCTTTATCTTTTATGCCAAATTTTCACTCTCTCTGTCTCTCTCTCTCTCTCAAAGCTATCTTTATAAGTAAGGAGGTGAATGTTGAATGTTCGGGTTCTTTCGGCCATATTCGTTTTCATTCGGCTTGCATTGTTTCGTTTCATATGCAGCACTTTATTAATACATTATTAAAAGACCAAAGCATTCTTTCCTTTGAAGTGCATTGCTAATTCAATTATTAATATTTTAGTAAATAATCAAGTAAAAATTACAACTTTTTCTTAATTCTTTTTTTTTTTTTTTTTTGCAAAGAATGTTTAGTCTCAGGTCATATAAAACTTAAACGATACTGAAGAGGTAAGCTAAAATTAAATTTAAAAATAACTAGACCAGAATTTTTAAATTAAATTTTAAACCCCTTCATCATGTGCACGTCAGAAATGGAGGAATATATTCAACATATTAAACGATACTCTTATTTATTAAATATATATATATGGGGTCCAGGATTTCTTATTCAAGCCATTTGGTATCCAAATAGCTTAAATAAAATTATCGGACTGCCTGAGATCCGAACCCGCGAGCCTCGGTATGGAAGGTTAACACTCTAACCTCTACACCAAGCCCGAGGGCGAGTTTTATTTAATCTCGTGAGATTTTTTGTTTAGATAGTTCAAGCTTAGCTAATTCCAAAGCTGAATGTTTTCTTGTACAATTTTAAGAGGCATGAAAAAGTAATAATTTTTTGTAATTTATTGATATTAAGATTTTATTTTTATTCGTTTATTAACCTATCAACATATCTTTACTTTTCATCTTAATACCAATTTGATTACCTTAGTATCTCTTTCTTTCCAGTTGTGATCTTCCTTCTAACGTGTTTTTTGGCCTCCGTGTTTCCTTCATTAAGAATTTCCTTCAATTTTTGTGAGTATACTTCTAAGTTCTGATAATATAATTATTAATTAATTATTTATATAATAAATAATTATTAATATAAGAGTAACTAAAAACAGTGAAACAAAATTCTTTAATGGAATGTTGAACTCAAAGAGAGATAACTTGTCATTTCAAAACATCGAACTTTCTTTTAGATATAAAATCTGAATAGCTCAGTCAAGATTTTTGTAGGTTGAACCCGAAAAAAATTTTTAGTATAATCAGGATTCAAGAGATGTTGCAGAATATTTATTAAATTTTTTATTAGTCGACGTTTCGGTCGCCAATCACGACTTTTATCAAGGCAATTAGGGTCTATAAATATTTTAATCATATATTTCATTTTTTAATATGTACAAAAATACTAGCTTGCTTGCTCGGCGTTTCTGATTCACTAATATTTTTGGTATAGTTTTATTTCTTTATTTATTATTTGTACCAGATCTGGTGCCAGGAATTGGGAGATTAAAATTTTTATGTCAAATATGGCGAGTGGTGTATTGTCAATAATTTCAATCCTTGACCCCTCCCTCCCCCCAACAAGCCCATATATTGTGTCTCTTAAATATGTTTTAAACCTTTTGAGTATACTAAATACGCATGTTTGAAGTTTTTTCCCATCCATCTTAATACCAATTTGTTTACCTTGGTATCTGGGAAGAGGGTGGGGGGATTATCCTCCTAAACTCTTCCACCTCTGAATCACCAGCTATGATTTGTACTCTTTTAGGCATTGTATTCTTAAGCTCTAAAAAGATTCTAGAATATCTGTTTTTTAAGAAAACACAGTGGATAAAAAAGTTTTTATTCACTTCTCAAATTCTCCCTCGGGTTGGGAAGAAAAAAAAAATCTCTAGATCAGCTTCCATTTTTCGCTCAAGAAGAGGTCTATTAGTTTCCTTCTCATCATTATGTTTACGTAAATTTCAACCTTACTCATTAAAATTCTGTTGTGACTGGTCGCACAGCACACAACTTTCTCTTACCTTTGGTAATCGAAGGTTGTGTTCTGTGCTAGTGGCACCAGAATTTTGTGTCGAAATATATTTAGTTTCCGCCGATATATTAGAATTCAATTTGTAAAATTTATAAGCATAGAAAAATATTTATATTTTGTTACCATGGCAACCATTTCTTCTATATTTCCTATGAAGTACAAGAGTAAAGTGTGCTTCGAACAATTTTGAGGGCAAAATGAGAATATACATTTTATTGAGAATCTAAAAAATAATTGATTTTTGAATTTTAACCAAAATCGTTTAAACAAATTTTGAGAAAATCGAAAAAAAAAAAAAAAAAAAAAAAAACTAAAAAAGTGTATCAATAAAGTACTAGTACTTTTTTGTTATGCTTATTTTCGCCCTTAGAGGGGTGCCTAATTTAAATATAAAATTTCAAGCACGAAGCTTTTTTAGTTCCAGAGACCTTTTGTTCATAAGACACACGACAGACAGACCATGACGCGAAAACCACTTTTTTGGACTCAAAACGTGTATATCCATCAAAATCTCGTCCAAAATCAGATTAATTAAGGGTTAACTCAATTCACTCTTCCCAAAAAAAAAAACAAACTTAAAATAAATATTGACATCGTTTGATGTTTAAAAGGTCAATTTCTCTGTTATGTTATTTATAAGAAATAAAATAATCGTTCACTTGAATTATTAATACAGTTATTATTATAAATTGTTATTATTACTCTTTACTACTTTATCTTATTCCAGCTATTTATTTTATTTTTAATTATTATCAAGTTGACTTTAGTTATGCAAACAAATAACATCAATAATCAGCTGTTTTGGCTAACAAGAAAATATAATTTTTGGTTGTTCTAAAATTAATAAATTTTTAAAGAGATAATAAAATAGCAAGTGATAATAATAATTCAAATCCTACAATATATGGCTGTTTTTTAAGTGAGACCATATAGACTCTCGGGTGCCGGGGCACACCGGTTGGGAACCACTGCTTTAAACCATACTATATAATTAATTATTAATTATCCAGGCAAATTTATGGCTGTAACAAAGCAAGTAATTAGCGACCGAATGTTTATATCAATTTTTTTTGTTTTAATTCGTTGAAGACATCTCTGAAGCGGCTGATATTCTGATACTAAATTCCTAATTAATTTTGTATTAATATAATATGACTTCATAAACAACCTCAAAAGAAAAATTCTTTCTTCTTATAAAATCTGAAATTAGCAACGAAATTATAATTTAGGTTTGTTAGCATCTCTTATCTGAATTATAATTGTAGAGGCATTTGATGTGAACTTAAACATCACATTTACTTAAGAGTTCAATGCTGCCAACATGGCTTTTGAATGAGAAAACGGCGTGTTTATTTTTGACATTCTTTTATATTTAATCAAAAGTCTTAACATTCCAATGGTAAAAAAGGAGCAATCGTCTCCTAAAAACTAAGTATAACAGCATCCTTAATAAAAGACGCAGAAGCGAAAAAAGTTTTTTTTTTTATCTTCCCGTCAATATTTCAACAACTATTTTATATATTTTGAATATATAAAGAGTATTTTGAGCTCAATTTCAACCATTATTATTATCTTAACAAAAAAAAAAAAAAAAAAAATCTAAAAATATTTTTAAAAATCACAAAGCCAAAGAATATAAATTATTATTTATCTCTCGGGAGATAATTTTATCATCTAAAAAAATGTGATTTTTATGCGTTTTGAATAGGATAAAGAAAGAGGTTATAATAATAATGAGAGGTAACGTAACGTAACATAACGGTTGTCCCCTGGGAAAGGGTTAAAGGGTCAAGGGAGGAGAAAGAGGAGTAGGAGATCGTAAAATAGTCATTTTTTTTATAAGATCTTTGACAGTATCGTTCCGCCCACGGAGAGTAAAAAAAAAAGATAAAATGGTCTTTGCAAAAAAATAAAGGTTTCCTCTAAGTACTCGTAATTGTTTTCTCTTTATAAGAAAACGAAGGAGATATCTATGAAGGGTGAGAGAAAGAGAAAGGGAGATATCTCTAAAGCACAGCTCTCACTCTCTCACTTATTGATTATTTTGATTTATGATGTTTTTACCAAAGATTTTATTTTACAAAAAAAAAAAGAATGGAATTTATGTAGAAAGTCAGAAAGAGAGAGCGAGAGATAAGAAATTTTGTTTTATGTATTTTATTATGAAAAAAAAAAAATTAAATTTATACATACACGTTATGAAATATGTCTAAACATTTTTTATTTCTCTTCCCTCTTGTTTTTTAAAATGTTAATTAGTGAGAATCGTTAGCGTAAGAAATATTTAAATAGCTACTTATTATTCAATTCTTGAAAAAAAAAAAAAATTAGGAAATTTAGTAGCGATTCGATTTCCTGGTTTGTAGTCTATCGTCTGATAAATTACTTGTTTTGTCATTGTTGGTAGAACACTAAAAAAAACTCGAAATTGTAGGGTACGGGGTGAAAATTTCGATTTTTTTTTTTTTGAAATTAATATTTAATAATAATGAAGAGATGCAAGCAAAATTAAGGAAAAAAAATTTTTGTTGAACGATACTGTCATCGTTTCTGCCGATTTTTCCGGCCTTCAGAACCTTAAAAATAATAAAATAAACAAAATGATGTGATTTTTTACTTTTTAGATATAAGGTTAATTATAATTAACCCAAAGTAAGAAAAAAAAATGTAATAGCATATGCCGGTATATAGGCCTAGTTGTAATTTTGTATATTTTATTGTTTTAGGTTAAAGGTCGGAAAAATCGGCCGAAAGGAAGACAATGTCGTTCAATAAAGAAAAAAGTTTTTTCTTTATTTTACTTTGCTTTTTCTTTCATTTATTTAAGGTCTTTTTCTGCATCAGAGGCTATCTTAGACCCTGTCTCTATTTATTACAATTGATTGGTGTGCCTTGATCTCTTAATTAATAATTTTACATTCAGCCACTACTTCTTACAATTAATTATAGGCTAGTGTTTTGTTTTAAAAAATTTGTGATTGGGGTACGGTGGCCAGGTGCAAAGGGTAGCACACCGATGCTCTGGAAAGACTGGAGATCCTGGGTTCGATGGGCTAAGGGACGTTTGACCCACCAACAAACATACAAATTTGCTAAATATATATATGACTTGTTGAGGTATTCAATGAATGAATATCATATTTAAATATATAGATCTCGAAAATTATTTAACTAACTGTTTGATGCATTACATTTTGGAGTTTAAGCTTTCACAGTTGTTATCTATTAGTAAAAGAATTTGATTTTCGGTTCAACTGTGGTTTATTTGTAAAAATTACAAATAAACCACAGTTAAACAGAAAATCAAATTCTTTTACTAATGATGTAAAGTATGATGAATTTAAAAAATACTTCGATTGTTATGATGATGATGATTATAACGACATTTTTTAAACTCATTAAAATGAAAATGTTTTTGGTTAAGAAGGAGAAATAATAATTATTGGATGAGGTTATTTGCACATACTGTATGCGCACGCATTTGGCTATTTTCACATATGTTTCTTATAGGTTAATGTCACCTTCATATGTTTTCTATATTTTCCTTATATTTATAAAAATCTGAATGAAATTGGCTTTGCCGCCACTATTTTAGGCTAATAAAGAAAATGTAGAAAGAAAAAAACCCGAAAAGTTCCTATCATAGGAAAAAAAATGTCGACATATTCTACACTATAGCCGATTTCAGTATGTCCAACTAGTCAATTGCGTACACATGCAGTATGTGCAAATAGCCACATCCACAATTATCTACCTTCCTCTTACAAATTGTTAAAAAATTAAAAATTTTATTTTCTCTTTAAATATCCCCCTTCGTTTTGATTAAAAATGTAATAAAAAAAAGATGATAGGGTTTAAGCTTTTTCAATCTCACTCTTATTATTTCAATTCTTCATTTAATTTTCAAACAAAAGAGAAATTTTCTCTAATTTGATGAATAAATGTTTTGTTAAGCTCATTCGTAATAACTTAGAATATTTAAATAATCGGATCAAAATTTATAAATGATAAAGGAAATATAAATATTGTATTTAATATTTCTCGTTGGCCTATAACATGATTTATTTCTGAGATCGCATAACGTCTTAACGTTTCAACCCCTCCAATGATAAATTTTATTTTATTTTTCAACCTTAATAGATTATTTAAATCTGTTAAATAAAAAAAAGTAAATCGTAAATTTTATTTTATGAAAAGAAAAAAAAAAGCTTTTCTTTTTCTTCACCCCCCGTGATGGTCATAAATTGTTAGTTTTGTAAACCTCCCCATTTCCCTTATGGTCATTAAATGCATTGCATCTATGCCTTTAACCAAAAACTATAATCCCCCGAGTGTCACATTTGTCACTCAAAGCCAAAATGGTTAGGTTCCATTGGTTGATGACATTTATTCCAGCTCCTCTAGGATCATAAAATACTGAGCCCTTAGGAGGGGAGGGCTTTTGTAAAGTGGAAGACATTTATGGGGCATGCTGCTTGTGCTATTTAATTCCAAAAAAGAAACAAAGGGATATGAGGAAAATTAATGGTCTTTATTCTTTCTTCTCAGAACTATTGAGATTTTCAAAGAACTAGTTGCATTGTCTATTTTAAATCTAATTTTCGATCATATTTGTAGGGAGCAAAATCAGTGTGTAACTTGCTAATTTGGAATGAAGGGTGTTGTGAATTATTCTGTAGCTGCTAACTTTGTCAGATCCCCTCTTGGTTATTGAGTTCTCCTATTTTGACTCCTCTACCAATCGCCGAATAGGTCTATATATCATTATTAGGGGAATTTTTACTTTCTCTTACCTATCTTTATATGTAATCTCTATATATATAGAGAGAAAATATTGGATTCATGTCAAAAGTTCGATATCGAGATTTTGATGGATATACACGTTTTGAGGTCCCCTGAATCCAAAAAAGTGGTTTTCGCGACATTGTCTGTCCGTCCGTCTCTCTCTCTCTCTCTCTCTCTGTGTGTGTGTGTGTGTGTTCAATTTTAAGCATGAAGGAATTGAGCTATGAGGCTGAAATTTTATATTTAAGTTAAACACCTCCCGGGACCGAGAAAATAAGCTTTTTATCAAAATTAGCCAAAGGGTACTAGTACTTTACTACTGTACTATTTTCCGTTTTTTTCGATTTTCTCAAAATTCGATCTAACGATTTTGATTAAAATTCAAAAATCAATTATTTTTTAGATGCTCTTTCAAATGTATATTCTCATTTTGCTCTCAATATTGTTTGAAGCACACTTTACTCTTGTACTTCATAGGAAGAATAGGAGAAATGGTTGCCATGGTAACAAAATATAAATATTTTTCTGTTTATAAATTTTACATCTTGAATTCTAATGTTCCGTACTGTCGGGAACTAAATATATGTCGACCAGATTTTTAATTATAGACCCCATTTTTGTTATTAATTATTTATTAAAAATATACATACTGTACAACGTTTCGACTGCCTATTCAGCAGCCGTTCTCAAATACTCTGCACTTGTTCCGACTCAAGTGAACTAACCGTCATGTCCTATATATCTGCTGGAAATCAGTGGCGTAATTCCGAAAATTCAATTTTTGAGTTAAATCTACCAAACGTTATTAAAACGTATTCTCTTTTGAGTGCCAAAGTGGCGGATATATATTTCCATTCTTTGCTATTGATTCTGGCCTATTCATTTGTTGCCTGGCTATTAAAATGTATATGTTTATAAAACTGTCAAACACCTTTTCTCGAATTTTTTAACAAGACTGTGAGTGTTTTTTATTGGTGAAACCAAAGAGCGCTAGCTTTTCTCGTGGCCTCTCAGCATTCTCAGCAGGCGATATGTACTTCTGTGTCTGCATCATCTTCTTTCTTAACATATACAAATAACACATTCGGTTATTTGTTTTAAGTCATTTATTGATTATATTATAAATCAATACTTAATACGTTTTCCGACTCAGAAGTGATTTCTCATTTCTCAATTCTGAAGATGACACAATATATTAAGTGTTGATTTATAAACAATAGATAATTTGAAACAAATAACCGAGTGTTTTATTTCTATATTTTAATTTATAAAATTCCTAGAGTCGAAACTCTAAATGTTTTTCTTTCTTATTCATTATCTCACATTTCGCTGTCTGCTTATTAAGTACTGTAAGTGGCAAAGTAAAAGCTTAAGATTATTTCATTGTTTTTATAAAAAATCTGGTGTGACTGGTCGTACAGCACCTTCGGTAATAGAAAGTTGTGTTCTGTTCTTGTCACACCAGATTTTTTTTGTGTCGAGATATATGGAGTTTCCGACAGTACAGTACATTTGGATTCAAGATGTAAAATTTATAAACATGGGAGAATATTACCATAGCAATCATTTCTCCTATCTTTCCCATGTAAAGTAAAGTGATATTCAGAAAATTTCAATGGCAAAATGAGAATATACATTTTAAAGAGCATCTAGAAAATAATGGATTTTTGAATTTTAATCAAAATCTTTGGAGCGAATTTTGAGAAAATTGAAAAAAACTGAAAAAGTACATCAGTAAAGTAGTAGTACTCTTTGGCCGAATTTGTTTAAACTCTTATTTTCACGCCCTAGGGGGGTGCCTAACTTAAATATAAAATTTCAACCTCCTAGCTCAATTCCGTCATGCTTTAAATTGGATACAGATACACACCCAGACAAACCGTGTCGCGAAAACCACTTTTTTGGATTCAAGGGACCTCAAAACGTGTATATCCATTAAAATCTCGACATGGAATTTTTGACATGAATCCAATATTTTCTCTCTAACATATATTACATGTATATATTATCAAAAATAGAGGTAAGGGAAATTAAAAATTGGAAAAGTGGAGAAATTTTCTAGATTTGAAGTTTCTATTAAAAATTTTTTATTTTAATGAAATAATCACATAAGGAAACGCATGGATGGGGCTACAACTATGACACTCACTGTTTATTAAGTAAAACTGCGAGAAGACAGTCCTTCAAATACATGAAAGAAATCCCAACCTTAACTCGATTAACTTGTTATCATCACAACTCACAAGATGTTAACCCATAAGAGGTTATTGCAACTTCATAAATTGAATTTGGATATACATTCAATATTTATTTTCATACAAACAGCAAAAGATACTTTATATAAATAAATCAAGAGAGAGAAAAATAACAAAATTAAATTAAATTGAACGAGAGATGATTATATAAATAAAATGCGCGAACTTAATCAGTCATACCAAGAAATTTAACTGAAGAAGTCAGAAGAAACGTTAAAATTCTACTCTCTTACTCTTTTGTGTGTGCAAATAATTACAAATACTAAAAGAGAGACTCTCTCTCTCTCTTAAACTAAAGGTCTTTGACCTTTTATGCCTTCACTTCTACGAATCCGTTAGATTAGTTCAAAAGGCAACACACATATAAAGTCCCTCTCAGTATGTTCAAAAAAAAAGAAGCGTTTTATGAAATTCACCTTTTTCATCGAGGTTAATTAATAATTAATAAATTAATTAAATTTTTATTTGATAGAAATAAGACCTGGCTTAGGTGAAGAGGAACAGTCACCATGATCAATAAGGCCAAGCATGGCTAATCACCGGTGAATTTCGGATGGGTGGTATGCTAATCAACTGTTAGCGAAAGATAATTGAATTTCTTCAATAGACACAGTGTATTTCGTTTCTTTGATGATGGTCAAGTAAATTTTTACTTGTTTCCCATATATATACTATTTATTAAGCCTTTGTACAGTCGGAGCCACAAGTGCCTGATGTGCTCGAAAGTGGAGCCTTGAGCTTAGGCAACCGAAATGCTTAGCCATCGGATGTGTTGTCTTAAAAATAGATTTTTTCCCTTTAGTTGCATTAAAATAAGATGATTTATTTATTTTAAAAATATTAATTTCCAAAAGGATTCGGGAAGGCTTCATCAAATTTAAAAATATTAATTTGTTTGACTAACCACAAAGCTCCACTCTAGAGATGGCACTTGTGGCGCCGACTGTATTCAGTGCAGACTTTAATATTCTTTTTATGCTTCTTAACTGATCTTAATGAAATTCAAATTTCGATTTAATTTAAACTATCAATTCAGTTTTTGATTTCTCTGTTTCTTATCTTATCTTAATGAGATCCAAAATTAAAATTATTAATTAAATTTCAAGATAAGTGGGCATATATTTCTCAATGCCTTCATTATGTATGTTTATAAAAAAAACTGATACAAGTGAAAGGAAGTCGTGAAATATTAAGGAAAAGCGAGGAACCGTTACAGGCGGGCCCGAGTCAGTTATTTCGGAGGTTTAGAGCGCAAAGAATCGCCAAAGGTGGTTTCTTAATAATTAGTAGTCTATATTAGCTATTATTCAGATATATTCTCTAAAAACAGACGTTAAAATTTAAAATAAACAAATGGGTGTTAAAAATTGATGTAAAAACAATCAGCGTTAAAAAAATGTTTTTCTCTAAACAAAGTTTTAACAGCGACGTTAACATGTTGCTTTAATTTCAAAGCTACCAAAATCATAACCTTACTTTTTAGGTTAAGGACGCCATTTTTATTTTAAACAAAAAATATTAAAGGCATTAATTTTTAACACTATTTACTAAATGTTAAAGCTTTGGCTTTAAATTTTTGTTTACAGAATAGCTATTTGAGACAAGGAAGTGATTTTGAATAGCATTTTTTAACGCAGATTGTTTTTACATTATTTTTTAAGACCTATTTGTTTATTTTAAATTTTTACGTCTGTTTTTAAAGGATAGACCTGATTAAGATTTCAAGCATTATTTTGCTATACATCGGTATTATCGAATGCACTGTGGAAAATTGTTGGTTGATATTGTCACAACTGGCATATAATATATTCCAAATCAAAACTCTAGTGGGTCAGATTTTCGCTTCCTGTTCTTAGCGACTAAATTTTATTCAAATTATATTAGCTATCAATTGATTTGAATAAATAACATTTCATTTCGATGCATGAAATTTGGAAGTTGTTTAAAACTTCAAAAATTATAATGAATTTTTTTTTAATTATTAGTAGGGCTCGGATTTCGCCCTTTTTGCCTTTTTTTAATTTATGGCTTAAAATTTAGGCCAATATGATAGTGTACGTTTCATGAAATTCTGAATAAAATAAGAGGCATTTGTTAGTGCCTATAATGCCTATTTTGGCCCATTTTGGGTTTTAGTGCCTATTTCATCTATACATGCCTTTTTTAGTGCCTTTTTTAAGTTCAAATAGCCAATTTCAATTTTTTTACGAGCTATGCATAGCCTAAATTTAAAAATTTTTGAATTATCAAGAAAATATTTCAAGGGGGGTAAAGGGGTGTAATAACCCCCCCCTCCCGAGATTTGAAAAAAATACTTTTTAATGTAAAATTATAAAAATTAGTACTTAAAATTTGATTTCTATTTATATTCTGGCAAACAAGTACAGAATGCCTTTTAAATTACCGAAATTAAGAAAAAATTGTGTTCTGTGGACCAGTCACACCAGATTCAAAAATAAGACATCAATTTTTAATTTTTTTAATATTATTTCTTAATTTCTGCCTTTTAAGTGCCTATTTATACAATAAATGCCTTTTTTAAGGGCCTATTTTAATAATTTTTAGTGCTTAGTTGCCTGCCTATTTTAAAGATTTTTAGTGCCTATAAATCCGAGCCCTAATTATTAGATATGTCAGCAATATTTTCATAAAGACGATAAAAACTCTAAAATAAATAAAAAAAAAACTCTATAATAAAGATAAGAGGAAAAATAATGTTGCAAGTTTACCTTTTAGAAGTGGAAGAGAATTAGAATAGGAAAAGAAATGTTTTCATGGCGTTTCTTACCTGAAACAAAAAAGAAATTATAATAAAATTCATGTCGTTTAACAATATAATACTAATTGGGAAAGTTATTTATTATATTATATCGTAATTTTTTTTTTTTTTTAAATAAAAATATAAGTGTTGTTATATGATGAGAACATTGTAAATCGTCCTGAAATGATTAATTAGGAGTGTAGATCTTTCTGATAATATTTAAGTAGTTGTTAAATTTTCACTACTTCCAGAAGGATTTTAAAGTCCTCCAAACCTGCATTAGAGGCAACTTTCTGCCTTAAAAAACCCTTTATTTATAAAATTTTGAATGAACGGCAACAATTTTTCTGGAATGACAGAGGAGGATTGGCGAGATTGCCCTACTCCCCCCCCCCCCAATTGAATAATATTGAAGAAAAAAAATTTTTAACACCTAATCTTAACACCCAAGGATTCAGTCCTCAATGAATCGTTTGCAAATGATAAAATATCTTGAAAAATTTATCACTAAATTTTTTCAAGGAAAAAAGGAAAAATGATTTGATGAATTATTTAAATATAATCATAAAAAATAAATATTAAATCACATTAACTTTTTAAAATGAAGGGTAGAGCACAAGATAGATTTCAACATCTATGCGTCATGGTTGCCTATGTTCAAGGCAGAAACATCTCTAGCCCAGGTTTAGGAAACCTTGAAAGGCAATATTCATTTTCGGAAATAGTTGAAAGGCTACTGTAGCCTCTAAAATAAAAAAAATCTGGTGTGACTGGCGCACTGCACGCAACTTTCTTTTACCCTTCGGTAAGAAAAAGTTGTGCACCATGCTGGTCGCTCCAGTTTTTTTTGTGTCGAGATATATTTAGTTTCCCATAGCACCTTAGTCCTAAATAAATACAATAAGAAATGGAAAAAAAAATTTTTAAAAAGTAAAAAGTTTCAAAGGGGACTCCCGAAATTAGCATGCAAATCCCCATAGGGATTTAACATTGGCTCTATGGAAGGAAGAGCCGGAAAATGAATTTGAAAATTCTAAATTACTACATCAGTTGATTTATATGATTTTTTTTTTTTTTAAACATGCACACTTTTTTCTCATTCACACTCACATTCGCACAGTCTTTTCGGCAACTTATGCCATTTAAGACTTTTAACAATACTCGTATGTTTTTAATATATCTATTTGGGGGTCCAGGCATTTCTATTTAAGCCATTTGGTATCCAAAATAAAATCATCGGACTGCCTGGGGTCCGAACCCGTGACGTACGGTATAAAAGGTGGGCACGCTACCAACTACTCCAAGCCCCATGAATTTTAATCTAAAAAGAAAAAGATTTATATTCTTGTTACCATGGCAACCATTTCTCCTATCTTTCCTATGAAGTGCAAGAGTCGTGTGCTTCAAATCACTCCAAGGGCAAAATGAGAATATACATTTTAAAGAGCACCTAAATAATAATTGATTTTTGAACAATTTTGGTGGAGCGAATTTTGATAAAATCGAGAAAAAGTACATCATTAAAGTACTAGCACTTTTTGGCCGATTTTGTTCAAAAGTTTATTTTGAGTGTCCGGTAGGGGTACCTGACTTAAATATAAAATTTTGAAAGAGACGAAAGAGAAATTATCAATTGATATAATTGGAGGTTTACTTCTTTTAAATCCGTATGATGGAGTTCACGGTAATGAAAAACAAAGTATTTTACTTTATTATGCAGGAATTTTATTGCCAGACAACTGTTGTGTGCACATTCTCACAGTTTCGGTCCGAAAAGGACCATCATCAGGCCTGAAACATACAAATTGTTTTCTTAACCTTTATGCAACACCGGGCCAATCTTTCATATGATTACATATTCATTTTCTTCACAATACAATGAATGAACATCACAATTATGATTTTTTTTTTTTTTAATTATGTCATTAAAACCAGTACATACCATATATTCCTTGTCTCTTATTTAAATATATATTTCCCCAAAGGGGGGTGAAATGCCATGAATTATATATATGGAATGGGAGAATATTTTAATTTGTTTTAGAATTCCGACTCTGTCCTGTGTAGTGCAGATTTGAACCTGACAAAAATTTTTTTATTTTTTTATAATTTATATTAAACATTTCGAGATTAATAAAGATTAGTTGCATGTATCAATATGCACAACTCAAAATACAATGAAATATTCTTGGTTTTTTTATTTTGCACATAATAAATAAATCAGTTAATATCAATTCCTTATTTAAATGACATGATTGTCATGAATGTATTAACAGTTTGTTTTATATAAAAAATAGTCTGATTGAAAAAGTTATATTCCCATCTAATTATATAAAAAATTATCATTAAATGTAATAATAAAGTAAAACTAATCTTTAAAAACTAATTGCTAGACGCTCTGATCTTGTGGTGAGTAAAAAATAAATGTATTCAATTGTGATGGAATGAGATATTCTTGACTAAATAAAATAAATAAAAAAATATATATTTTACTATTTGACATAAGGTAATTGCCTTCATAAAGATTTAAATAACAAATTGATATTAACTGATTTATTTATTGTGCAAAATAAAAAAACCAAAATTAATTAAATTTTTTTTATTTTTTTATTTTTTTATAATTTATATTAAACATTTCGAGATTAATAAAGATTAGTTGCATGTATCAATATGCACAACTCAAAATACAATGAAATATACTTGGTTTTTTTATTTTGCACAATAAATAAATCAGTTAATATCAATTCGTTATTTAAATCTTTATGAAGGCAATTACCTTATGTCAAATAGTAAAATATATATTTTTTTTATTTATTTTATTTAGTCAAGAATATCTCATTCCATCACAATTGAATACATTTATTTTTTACTCACCACAAGATCAGAGCGTCTAGCAATTAGTTTTTAAAGATTAGTTTTACTTTATTATTACATTTAATGATAATTTTTTATATAATTAGATGGGAATATAACTTTTTTCAATCAGACTATTTTTTATATAAAACAAACTGTTAATACATTCATGACAATCATGTCATTTAAATAAGGAATTGATATTAACTGATTTATTTATTATGTGCAAAATAAAAAAACCAAGAATATTTCATTGTATTTTGAGTTGTGCATATTGATACATGCAACTAATCTTTATTAATCTCGAAATGTTTAATATAAATTATAAAAAAATAAAAAAATAAAAAAATTTTTGTCAGGTTCAAATCTGCACTACACAGGACAGAGTCGGAATTCTAAAACAAATTAAAATATTCTCCCATTCCATATATAATTCATGGCATTTCACCCCCCTTTGGGGAAATATATATTTAAATAAGAGACAAGGAATATATGGTATGTACTGGTTTTAATGACATAATTAAAAAAAAAAAAATCATAATTGTGATGTTCATTCATTGTATTGTGAAGAAAATGAATATGTAATCATATGAAAGATTGGCCCGGTGTTGCATAAAGGTTAAGAAAACAATTTGTATGTTTCAGGCCTGATGATGGTCCTTTTCGGACCGAAACTGTGAGAATGTGCACACAACAGTTGTCTGGCAATAAAATTCCTGCATAATAAAGTAAAATACTTTGTTTTTCATTACCGTGAACTCCATCATACGGATTTAAAAGAAGTAAACCTCCAATTATATCAATTAAATATAAAATTTCAATCCCCCCAATTCCTTCATGTTAAAAATCGTTACACACAGACAGACAGACACACACCCACAGAGAGACAAATTTGCGGGACCCAGTTTTTTGGACTCATGGGACTTCAAAACATGTATATCCTGTAAGGTCGCTCTCTGTTTCCCCCAACTCTATAATAGTGTCACTTACTGTACATTTAAATAACAAAGAGTGAACGAATTTCCTTTTTTTAATCTTATCATCAGGAAATACCAATAAATATAGCTATATTAAGAAGTACAGATTAATTATTCTCTTTATTGTAAATGACTAACGATTTCTAGGCCAACTGTCATAAAGATAAATAATGATAGGTGGGGAGGGGAGGGGGAGGGTAGAGTTAATCATCATAAAGGGTTAAAGAGTCGCTCACTGAATGAATGAATATGCATACATCCCATCAAAAGAATTTCACTCTCATATGGATGCATGCAATCAGATAAATATTTGGATGATTTCAGTCATCTCTGTGTATGTGTATGTTATGAATATCAAACAAATATTAAACCCACAAGTTCATTTTAGAGAGAATGTTTCATAATCAATCAAACGACTAAATAGCCTTCGTCTCTTTTTTTTTCAAAAATAAAATTACTTCCTCTTTTCCATATTAATTGTGACATTTTGACTTTTGTATTTGGATGAAAAATATAAAAATATTAAATAATAATTTATGAATTATTGCATTTTCAAGCTTATTGACTCTCGCTTATCTTTTATTTTAATTCTTTATTTAATTTTCAAATCTGAGGAGAAAATAAAATTAATTTTGAAAAATAAATAAAGACTAATTAAGAAAAAATGTGTAATGCCATCTAAATGGGTACAAGTTGCCTAAAAATACGTTAAAAAAAAGTTTTCATCTCTTGGAACAGAAATCTTTGACCCCTAAGTAGGAATGTGGTATCGAAAATAAAGTATCGATATTTGTACTTGGTATCGTATCGATACCAGTATGTGTCGAGTACTTTTTTAAGTATGAGTATTATACCGGAAGATCAGTGCGATAAATGCCCCTCCTCCTCCTTCCTCAGAGTAATGATTGTCAGGGCTTCCTGGAGGATCAAAACCCCCCCCCACCCTCCTGGGCTAAATCGCAACGTAAAGTGTACTTAAACTATTTTCCCGTCGAGCTTTAATGATATAGGCTACTTTTTAAGGAGTATCTAAAAAATAATTGATTTTTTTTTAATTTTAATCAAAATCATTAGAGAGAATTTTGAGAAATCGGAAAAAGCTGAAAAAATTAATTAGTAAAATACTAGTACCCTTTGGCTGATGTGATTGAAATTTCTTGAAATACTTGCAACATAGGTACTTGGCTTAAATATAAAATTTGAGTATCGAGAGTTTTTTCGTTTTTGAGTAATTCCCATTAACCCACATTTTTTGATATTTCACTTGAAATTAATTTAATTTATTGTGAAAAAATTTTTAATTTCAAGAAGATCGATTCCAGTTAAAATATCAAAATATAATGTTTATGTAAATTTCTCTGAAAGAGATTTTATTGCTTTTAAATGCCTGTTTTATTGCTTTTCTTGAAATTGCCATTAAAAGGAGGCAATTCCCTTTTAGCTTGAATTTGACGTCATTTTCACAATCATTTGAATGAATTTCAACTGAAATATCAAAAAAAAATTTGGATTAAATTAAATAAGTCAATAAGGAAAGAACTCTCGATACTCAAATTTTGTATTTAAGCAAAGTATTCATGTCCCAAGCATGGGCAGGAATTTCATTCCAATCGGCCAAATAGTACTAGTACTTTACTGATGTATTTTTTCAATCTTTATTTATTTTTCTCACAATTGGCTTTAACGATTTTGTTTAAAAATCAATTACATTTTAGATGTTCTTTAAAATGTATATTATTTTGTAGACAAAATTGTTTAGACACACACACCGACGCGAAAACCACTTTTTTGGACTCAGGAGACCTCAAAACGTGTATATACATCAAAATCTAAAAACTCATTTTTTAAGAGTGTTCTTGCTTACTATATCGATGATTTACAATTGGTCGGATATGTTTGCTAGTTGACTAAATGTGAAGCAATCGGCCCTAAGAGAATTAAAATAGGGTCGCCGAGAGTCTCAAATCTCTTAAGCCCTTTGAAAGCTCACTCTCAGGATTACGCTCAATGCCAGTTGTAAGGAGCCTTTTCTTTAATAGAAAAAGAACGGATGCCCTTTTTTTTAATATTTATTTTTTATCACTCTGTCTGAATGTAAGGAATTAGTTGAGTGGGACTTGTTTATTTATTGATTAAAAAAAAAAAAGAAGGCGTGTTAACCCTCTCTCTCTCTTTCTGGGTGACCTCCATCATCCAACCCTAAAAAAAGATGGTTAACTAAAAATAGTCTCCCCCACTACTTTCTATCGTCTAATTATAAATAGAGAGAGAATTCCCCTTTAATTAATAACTATTCAATATTGGAGAAAAAAATTTTCATTAAAAAATTGGCACACTTGATGTTAAATACATACGTAACGCTTTTTTTTCTTTTTAATAAAAATAAATTCTATTTATAGAGGGTAAAAATAAATAAATTCTCTCTCTAGCTTGGGGGTTGAGAGATGATATATTATTAATTTATGGATATTATATGTCGTAATGATTTCAATCGTTGTGTGATGCGCTTGGTCATACCAGTTTTTGTTTTTTGAGGTTAAATAATTTACTATGTATTATGTAAATTTTAGTAGATTAAGAGAAAACAGTAGATCGTGAAATGTTTATTTCTTGATTGTGGCATTGGCATTATAAACCATGCAAAGAATGCTGGAAGTTGTGGGTTCGAATCCTGTCCCAAGCAAAATTTTTTTTTAATTGAATTGGCTACCAATCAATTGAAATAAATAGGTACGCTGTCTAAATGGCCTCAGATGCCGAAAAAGACCTTAAAAAAATTAAAAATATGTAAATAAAAATCTAATATTGGTGTAGATGCATTTTTTTAAAATATTGTTTTGTATAATCATAGATGGGTTATTTATTTATAATATTTCTATTATATTTCGGCTAAATATTTAATTTTAATTAATAAAAAATTTATAAAATGTATTATAATATTAAAATTATTGAAGATGAAAATTTTTACTCTTTCCAAAAATTTTTAATTGACTATCCGTATTTATGGTTCCAAGTTTCTGGATGGTCTGCTGTATCTCTCGAGAGGTCATTTTATTATCATTATCATTACTATATATAAAGCACTTCCGTTTTATGTGCCTGTTTACCACTCTCGCTGATTGGCCCGAGACAGAGGAAGTGGAGTCAATGAGGGAAATTTAAAAGTTTAAGTCAGAGAGGGAAATTCAAAATTTTCAAACTGTGAGCAAGAATAAATTTGATGCATTTACTCGCCAAATGGGGTGCTGGGGGTACGCAGCCTTCGGCGGGCTTTGCCACTTGTTTATTTATAAAAAATAAATTTCTTTTTCTCTTTTATGTCATTTCGATCTTCATAAAAGTTGTAATTTTTTATTTAATAGAAAATGTCTTTAACAAAATCCTTAATTCAAAGCATCTTCAAAAAAAAAAAAAAAAAGCAAAGGGTCTAAATCAAACCAACGAACAAAGAAAGGCCTTCTCTATAACCGATGTGCTTATTAAACTAACAACTTCAACTAAAATTTATTTTAAACGGTTTCGAAAATTTTTTTAACGCCGTCGAACTTTCAACATCAGTTTTATGTTAATTTAAATTAATTTAAATTGCAACACAAAAGGTCTATTATATGTTTGCGTTGTGTGTACCTGCGTACATACAATAGACGTATTTGAAATGGATAGAGATCACATCACGATCATTATGATAATCACAAGAAGGCTTAGGCAAGCAACCGAACAAGTCTGTCTGCCTGTCCCTTAAGAGGGGCTGATGTGCAAGTTTGAAATGTCAAATGCAAGGAAGGAAGGTCATCTAACAACTTCCAATCATTAAAAAAAGAGAGAAGAAATAATCTATTTCAAATGAAATAAAAAATAAATAATTAACAATCCTAATCAGAGATCGAAATACGTAAAAATAAACTAAACTAATTGGGAAGTTAAAACAAAATTTGTTAGAGGTTGGTGTTTACAAATGGTCAATATTGATAGTCTTAAAAGTCCCAGGGCGTGGGTTTGGATCCCAGGCACTCCGATGAATATTTATTTAAATTATTTAAAAGCCAAATGGTATAAATAAATATGCCTGGAACTTCTTCTTTCTTCGCCTTAAATCCCGCGGTGCGGGGTCGGCGGTTATGGGCCCGGGAAGGAAGAGAACAGGCCGGCCCGATGCACGGTCTGACGCCTGTCGAAAATATAGAAGGGAAGGGACTGACATGCAAAGAACAGAAGTACTGCCAGTCCCAGCTAGGGCAGCTCGTGGTCGCCATCCATGTACAGTGAGGGACAATATTAAGTCCCACCCATGCGTTTTCTACTTGTGATTATTCGATTGTTTTTAAAAAAATATTATATATTTTTTAATGAAAACTTTGATGGGTCAAACCTAGAAAATTTCCAATAAAGATTTTCATTTTCTTTTATAAAAACAAAGAAATAATCACACGTAGAAAACGCATGGGTGGGACTTAATATTGACCTTCACTGTACCCACAAGATGAAGGCCCCTGAGCTTCCAAATTTAAACAATACTTATCTTTTTAAGTTTTTTTTGGCATCTGGCTTTAAAGATTTCTAATGTGAAATATATGACTGATTTGAGGAAAACAAAATTACTTGTCTATTTATCAGGTTGCCTACCTTTTATGTTCTTGTCTACCGAAAGAATTTCATGTCTGTCTGATTTAATTAATGTGTCAATCCCAAGAATAATCATATAAAATTCTTGTACATATAAATGGACATTTCATTTATTTTTTATTGAATTAAGATTCGAGTTAGATGCGACAAATCAAAATGTAGAATATTAAACTTTTGTTGTACGTTAAAAGTTAGCTCAGAAAGATCCACACCCACCTCACCAAAAATGGACGAAAAAATGTTTCTCTCCTTTGTTCAGATTCAACATGAATATAGAGAAGATGAGGAGAAATAGGAGAAGGAAGATAGGGAGAAGGGAGGTCAAAAGGTCTTAAGCTCCACCCAAAAGAAGAAGACGAAAAGAAAATTCAAACTCAGGAGGACTTCAAAATTCAAATTTATATATAGGCCTATAGTATAAAAATCTGGTGTGACTGGGCACAGCACACACTTTCTTCCTTGGTAATGGAGGGTTGGGTTTGGTTTTTTGTGGTTTTTTTGAGAAGGGAATTTATTAATAAAAAATATTAGGGGGGAAATATTTTTTTTAAAAATAAGGGGGGTGGGAAAAATTAAAAAAAAAAATTTTAAAAGTAAAAACGAATGTTTGTTTGTTTGTCCTGTAATCGTTCCAAAACTAATGAACGGTTCTTCATGGAGAATTCTTCTGGGATTTTAAGCTATCATTAATTCCGATTAAGGGATGGGAACCTTTAATCGATTGAGTTTACATCTACGATAATTCTTTAGAGCTTTTCCAACCCTAAAAAAAAATTAGGGTTTTTCGTAAATAACTCCACTGCCTCGGATCAGAATGGTTATTACGAGGAAAATTATATAGCGATAAATTCTGCGTATAATTTGGTAGAGGGTTGAAACTCTTTTAAATAAAAACTTTTTGCATAAAATTATTGAATATTTATGATAAAAATATATAAATATTGAAATATTTTATATAATTTACTATTAATGATATTTTAAGTATATATTTTATGATAAATATTCAACAGTTTTATATAAAAAGTGATTTTTAAATAAAAATCCTACAGTATTTATTTATTTTTATTTTATAATTTTTAGTCGTATTTATTATTTTCCCACTTAGGGGATGGCAGACCTCTTGGAAGTGGATGGCGACATCTTCCTTTTCCATGGGCGTAACTAGGGGAGTGACCCCCTCTTCAGAAAGCTCCTTGCCCCAAGAAAACTTGCGAAAATATGGGGCTTTCCAGGCCCACGGGAGGATAGCTGGCTCTTGCCCCCCCCCACCCAAATTCTCTAGTTACGCCCATGTCCTTTTCTTTATGCCAGCCTTGTCTTCCTTGTTTTGATATAATTTGTTGTCATTGCTCTGCCATTACCATAAAGGTAGAGGTCTCGCTTCATGATCATGAGCGTAACTAGGGAATTTGGCTGAAGGCCATGGAACCAGCCATCCCCCCGGGGGCCTGGAAAATAAACTCTTGACTTAAAGCATTAAATTTGAGATAATTCATAAATTCGATCAATCAATTGGCGATCTTATAATGATAGTCACATGAGACCCATGTCAGAATTTAATGAATTATTCAAAATATATTGACTGACTTGTAGGGTTTTTGCAAAGGCACCAAAATTCTCCTTCATCTTTTTGTTATTTTTAAATTTAATCTTTCAAAAGATAGATATAAATTGGAGAGATCTTTACAGGTCAATGAACTCAATTGAATAAAAAAAAAAAAATGTTTTTATTTCATAATCCCAATAACAGCAACAACAACATATGCGAGAGAGAGAGAGGGAGAGTGAGTGAGATTAATTTCAAATCATCATCATATTTGTTATTTATTAATAAAAGATAAGAGGAAAGATAACAATTTCTAATGCATTTTGCATAAAATAGAAACCGAAAGAGATGGAGAGAGTTAAAAAAAAAAATTATTTTTTAATAAGTACTTATGCTATCTAATCAATAGAAAAGAAAAAAAATGTTTTTTTAATTATCCATTTATCTATACGTATAGAATGAAGAAATTATTTAAGATAATAATGAAAAAGTCAATCCCCTATTTACTTTGTTTGTCCATCTATGACTCACTCTCATTAAGAAAAAAAAATATTTTTTTTTTAAGAAAAAATTCGAACATTACCTCGCTATTTGTTTTTTCGCAACAATACCAATCTGCCTAGTTGTGAAATTAGCTTCATTTGACCGAGCATACCTGCACATAACCTAACAAAAATATTTATTTGTTTTAATATGTTCATACTGTATTGCCATCCTTGATATTTTTCATTTATAAATTAACCTCTGCATATTTACATTATAATTTGAATTTATCTATTTATTATAAAATTGAAAAGAATTTTCATGACCTTTGACCTTGTTCTAAAGAGACGAGAGAATAGTTCATAATAGTTGGGCTAACTTCTCTTCTCTCTCTCTCTTTCGCTCTTTTATACATTCAACGCCCACCTAAACAACATCCAGAGTTAGTTATTTGAGAACAAAAAATTCTTTTTTTTTCTTCATCCCAACTTAAGAGGGTAGAGCGGGAAAATAGTGACTAGAGAGCTAGCTAGATTTCTCTTTAACAAAATAGAAACATAATCGTTTCTTTAAAAAATTTTTTATTTTCTATTTGTATATTGAAAATTTAGGACAATTTTCAAATCTCGACACAAATAATCTGGTGTGACAGGTTGACCAGATTTTTTTATTAGAAAATATAATAGAGTTTAGTAAGAATGGCATT
This sequence comes from Euborellia annulipes, assembly GCA_023213315.1. Lineage (NCBI taxonomy): Eukaryota > Metazoa > Arthropoda > Insecta > Dermaptera > Anisolabididae > Euborellia > Euborellia annulipes. The sequence continues at coordinate 160,699 of JAKCPI010001520.1, forward strand.
ACAGCAATACACTTTTATTTATTTCGAAAGAAAGACAAGACAGGTTAGTAATTAGAAATGATTCAATTTTCCTGTTAGAATAGAAAATGAGAAAATGAAATTAATCTCAGGATATTAATGTATTGTTTTTTTAAAATCTTTTTGAATTTATTATTAAAAAATTTAAAATTAATTGAAAAAATTAACTCAACTACAAAAAGTTGATTGGATGTGAACATAGATGATATAGATTGGAACTTTTCAATTGTTGAAAGGCATCAAAATGACGTCATAAAAAAAATGAATGATTGTTTTCTCTCTATTAAAATGACTTTTTCTTCTTATAAATGATTTAGAGAGAATTTTTTTTTGATTTATTCATGATTTTCTGTTTGAAAAAAAAAAATCTTAAATTCTCTTTTTTCTTCTGATTTGACAGACAGAAAGAGAGAGATATAGGAGGGGGAGGATATGGCAGACGGACAGAAAGATTGATGAATTTGAGAAAGAGAGAAAGAGAGAGAGGAATATCTTAATATTAAATTTAGGATAACGTAAAACGAAAGAATTGAGAATTTTTTTTTCCAAAGCAAAATAATGGAGAAAATATAGTTATCAAACCGTCATTTTAGTATGCATCTGGAAAATGGGACAAAAAACAGTCCGCAAGATCTTATTAAAATTTGTTGTCGTCGGGTTAACGGGAAATAATTTCATAGATTCAAGGGGAAGTAGCAGCTAAAGCGGTACTAAGATTATTGCTAAGAGATGGCGTGCCCTAACCAATCAGAAAGCTTGTTGTCACGATTCATGGCAAAAATTTGATGTCGAGATTTTGATGGATATACATGTTTTGAGGTCCCCTGAATCCAAAAAGTGGTTTTCGCGACATGGTCTGTCTGGCCATGAACAAAATATCTCAAGAACGAAAAGAGCTAGAAGATTGAAATTTTATATTCAAGTTAAGCACCTCCGTGACACGTAACACGAAGCTTTTGAATAAAATCGGCCGACTTTACTGATTCGCTTTTTCAGTTTTTTTCGATTTTCTCAAAATTCGCTCCAACGATTTTGATTAAAATTCAAAAATCAATTATTTTTTAGATGCTCTTTAAAATGTATATTCTCATTTTGCGATTGAAACCCACTTGTATTTCATAGGAAAGATAAGATAAATGGTTGCTATGGTAACAAAATATAAATATTTTCCCAAACTTATAAATTTTCCATTTATCGAATGTATCGTACTGTCGGAAAACTAAATATATGTCGACACAACAAATCTGGTGCGACCAGTTACACCAGATTTTTTACAATTTGAGATTTAAAAAAAAATTTTAAGGAAAAATTTGAAATTTAATTTTCTAAGCTGTATTCAGATTGTGAAAACCTTAGCTTCACATTTTCGTTTATTTTTCGCACCATCACATCACATGATGACTGCTGTTGGTGTTGCCATTATATAATAGGCTACCCACTCTTTTTTTTTTATGTTTGATTCAAAAAAAAAAAAAAAGAACTTTAGTAATTTGACAAATGGAAAGGAAGGCGTCACTGACCTCGAGAGAGAGAGAGACCTGTTCCTTTTTTTATTTTTTATTCATTCACTCACTCACAATATGTCTATCATTGAATGCATGAAACATATTTAAAGTACAATGTCTATTTAGAGTAAAATGAATATAAATTCTGTTTGTGTCTTTAATTTAAATTATATTGGCTAATAATTTAAATAAATACGCAATGACTATTCTGTGGGATGATAATTTATTACTTTCTCTTACCTATGTATATATGTAAAATATATATATATATATATAGAGAGAAAGTATTGGATTCATGTCAAAAATTCGATGTCGAGATTTTGATGGATCTACGTTTTTTTTTTCTTTATTAAAAAACATTCACACTTTTTCTCATTCGCACTCACACTCACACACACATTCATACAGTCTTTTCGGCAACTCAGGCCATTTAAGACTTTGACGATAACCGTTGTAAGGAATATATTTATTGTGGGGTCAGGCATTTCTATATCTACACGTTTTGAGGTCCCCTGAATCCAAAAATGTCGTTTTCGCGACATGGTCTGTCTGTGGGTGGGTGTGTGTTCAATTTTAAGCATGAAGGAATTGAGCTAGGAAGTTGAAATGTTATATTTAAGTTAAACACCCCCCGGGACCGTGAAAATAAGCTTTTAATCAAAATCGGCCAAAGACTTTACTTACTGATATACTTTTTCAGTTTTTTTTTCGATTTTCTCAAAATTTGCTCCAACAATTTTTTTTTTTTTTAATTCAAAAATCAATTATTTTTTAGATTCTCTTTCGAATGTATATTCTCATTTTGCCATTGAAATCTTCTGAAGACCACTTTACTCTTGTACTCCATAGAAAAGATAAGAGAAATGGTTGCTATGGTATCAAAATATAAATATTTTCCCATACTTATAAATTTTACATCTTGAAAATCGAATGTACCGTACTTTCGGAAACTAAATAAATGTCGACACAAAAAATCTGGTGTGACAAGCACATTACCTTCGGTAATCGAAAGTTGTGTGCTGTGCGCCAGTCACACCAGATTTTTTTACAAAATTTTACAACCTTGGAATTTTATTTGCCTGGAAAATATTTTCGTTTGTAACTGGTTCGTTAATTAACTTCTAGTTAAATTATCTAAAAATGGGAAGAATAGGAAGGGCCGCACGAGATAGAGAAATTATTTTGTTAAGTCTTATTTTATAAGCTATTATCAGGCTTAATCGATAAATGTTTGTGGCACCACCATATTTTTTCTATTAACCGAACTAATAGATAAAATTCAATAATTTTCTCTCAATACAATGAACTCGCATGAGGAGAAGAAGAAATTGAAAATTTAATTTCAAAGCAATTATCTCTTCTCTAAAATGATGATGACTCATTGCAAACTATATCACGTTATTCGCATTTAAAATTATGAGTTACTAATGATTTTTTTTTTAAATGAAAAAGATGATGGCGACGCTTTTTTTAAAATGTCGCTAAACTTGTTATACTTTTTTAGGGGGGGGGGGGGCAGGGGGAGTGAATCATTAATTATTCTTTAATGAGGTCTGAAAAGGAATTTTTTTTTAATAATCACATTAGATCAAAGAAAAAAAGGATTAACGAAGGAAAAAAAAAGGAAGGATTAAAAGGATGTAGAAAGTTCGGTTCCGCGACAAAAAAGAAATAGTTTTATTTATCATTTTTGTTTTTTTGTGATTATTATTTTTTACTAATGGATTAAGTTAAAAAATAATGCAGGTCAATTCTGTAAGCAAAGAAGTTTGATATCTGAAAGCAGCGTTAATTCATTTTAACACATAGGGGAGAGGGCGGGACATTGGGACACGAGGCACATTGGGACATTCGAATTTTAGCTCTACTAAATATAAAGTTTGAGTTGTACTCTTTGTCCGTTAGGGTTCATTAAGTACCCATTTTATTAAGAAAACATTTTATATAATAAAATGGCCACATTCAGTAGAGCTAAAATTCGAATGTCCCAATGTGCCTCGTGTCCCAATGTCCCGCCCTCTCCCCTACTTGCCTCAAATTGCTATTATCAATATTTATGAAATTTTCTAGATGAGAAAAATTTTATTAGTATACTCTCTTTTTGGTAAAAATGAAATTTAATTAAATTCTTATCTAATTATAAATAAATAAATAACACTAGGTTAAGTTTCAAAAGGCTCCCGGGCTTTGGTGTATTGGTTAGAATGCTTGCCATTCATACCAAGGGCCGCGGATTTGCATCCGGTCCCAATCGACAAAATTTTGGGTCTAAATGGCCTTAGATACCAAACGAATAAAAAAGCTTTTTCTATTTTTAGCTTATGCGCATTTTGACGTTAATACATAATCTTCAGAGCTATGACAGTAACTATTACATTATTTATTATTCATTAACAATCTAATTTATAAATTAGCAAATTATAAAATAGTTGGTGTCATAGCTAGCTCTGGAGATGATGTTTTAAAGCCGAAATGTGCAAAAAGCTAAAAATAAAAACATTTTGAAACTTAACCTAGTGTGTTATTTATTTATTTATAATTAGTTAAAAATTTAATTAGCTTTCAACTAGTGCGAGTGCAAACGGTCGATTCTTTGGATTATATTAACAATTAATTTTTTTTTTAACACTCACACTTTTTTTCCCATTCACACAGTCTTTTCGGCAACTTAGGCCATTTAAGACTTTAAACCAGGGGTGGGCAAAAGCCGGCCCGCGGGCCGGATCCCTTTTGCTTACTTTATCCGGCCCGTTGAAAAATCCCTTTTATGCGATTTTGTTGAAATCAACAGTATTAGTGTGCGTAGAGTGCATATAAATAATGAAATACAGTATATAAATAATAGAGAGTATTATAATTTCGAACAGCCGTAACCCATATCCCTACTTTTATGTATGCAAGCATACTAGGTCTGTTCGATTATAATCTTTCATTTTTCTTTAAAAATTACGGGACATACTCGTATTTTAGTGGGCACAAATTGTTCGCATGTACACCCAAGTAAGACAATTTATTATTACTATTATCTATTATTAACTGTCAAATTTCTTTGTCCAAATACTTTAAAATGATACTTATAGTGTTTTTGCCAAAAAAATTTCTTGGGCAGGGAAAAAACTCCACCCAAAACATTCGGGTGTGGAAAGCGCACGCGGTATAGTCCTGGGGCCCGGGAGACATTTTGAAAATTTCATTTTGGCCCGCGCTTAAAAGTATTTGCCCACCCTTGCTTTAAACGATACTCGTTATTTGTAAATATATCTATTGGGGGTCCAGGAATTCTTATTCAAGCCATTTGGTATCCAAATAAAATCATCGGACTGCCTGGGATCCGAACCCTCGACCCTTAGTATACAAGGCAGGCGCGCTACCAACTACGCCAATTAAATTTTTAATTAGCAATGTTTCAGTTTAAGATTATATCCATCTTCAGACTTCGAATTTTTACGTGTTAATATACTTTTGGAAGAAGTAACGATACGTTTATATGTCAGAGAGTGCAACTTTGAGGGATGAAAGAAAGGGTATTACAACAATAAGAGAGAGGAAGTGAGACAGACATATTCTAACAACTGACATTGTACTTATTTACTTCTTTTACTCTCTCCCTTGTCAAGCCGAATTACAGAGGCATAAGATGAAGAAGAAAAAGAGAAGGTAAAAGAGCAATGGCCTTTCAGAGCTCCTTTTACTCCTCCTTCTACGTTATGAGTACGAGAAAGAGAGAGAGAGAGAGAGACACTTCCCTTCTCCCTTCATTCAGATAAACATAATAAATAACACGAGCCTGCAAAATAAATTTTTTTTTCCGCTGAATGGAATAATTTTTATGAATTATATGTTTTTTAGTGTGCTGAATCCAAAACTGATCACCATTTCTCTCCATCACGTACAGTTTTTTACAAAACATGGGTAATTTCCAAAAAAAAATGGAAAAAATTTTGAATGCTCCTCCGATCTCGATTTCGTTTTTCATCTTGTGTTTCCCGCCAGAACACCCAACAATAATCAATTAGCATGTTGACGGGCCTCTTCCTTGGTATTGTTTTTCCTGGTGAAATCTTTCACCCTCTTTTTTATTATAGGCACCTAAGCTTTCGGAAAAACAGTTAATATGAGAGTATGGGAAGTGAACTTTTAAGCTCATTTTTTCCCGGGGATTAAGGCCCTCGTAGGGGCCAGTCATTTTTATTCCATTGTCGATCTCTGGATCGAATGTCCCACAAGTTAAGGATGCAGGAATAGTGGTGTTGTCAGTCTACTGCCCCGACAACAAAGTTAGTATTTCGAAGACTCCACAAACCACCCGACGATGTGCTTTATAGTTCAATTTCTCAAGAATCACAGACAAATCATTATAATTTTATTGTTTTTATTTTGTCGACTTTTCACAGTATATTCGTCACAAATAAAACAAAAGTTATCAGGAGAAAGTACAAATCTCTTGGAGCCATAGCCCAAAACTAAAATATGTGCATAGTAGACATATAAACTGCTATTCCGGGCTTGCAATAAAACCTGACGTGATGGAATGATTCAGATATTTTTCCCAGTTGCAGCGATTAAAAAACTGTAAGAAACAGTCAAAAAATCCCATTAAGTCTTTTTCATGCAGACCAGTGTAAATAGAAAAATTCGGGAATGATTTCCCCAAAACGTTCTCGTATATTCTAAAAAATATTTTTGAAATTACGACTGTCTGTGAGTGAACACGATTTCTTAAAAACGCAAGCAACCAGATCGATGAAATTTAGCATATAGCCCACTCCTTACACTAAAATTGTAGATCTGCATAAACTCTTGGAGTAAATACGTCCCCTTCCAGGTGACGTATTTATCCAAAATTTCATATAGATCTACAATTTTAGTGTAAGGAGTGTGTAGCAAGTTTCATCGACCTGATTATGTTTTTAAGCAATCGTGTTCACACACACACAAACACTTAATCCCAAAAATGTTTTTTTTTTTTTTTGCTTCAGAGAGGACTAAAACTTGGAAAATCATGAAAATCTTTTTTTACGATTACGATACTTTCTCTTTATATAATATACGAGAAAGTAAAAGTCTAATCATATGAATAAAAATAGTAAAATTACCTTTTTTTTTTGAAAATGAGGAAAATAATATAGCGGAAGTATGTAAGATGTCTCTTACCTGAAACAAAAAAAAAGAAAAAAAATTTTAGCAATTAAAAATTGTGTCTTCACTTACGGACTAGAAATGATTTCTAAAGAAGTTCTTTATAAGGATGAAGAATTTCATAATTTTAAGGGAAATTCTTACGATTGGAGGTCAAATAGATTATAAATGAAAGGCGAAGTCCTTTTTTTTTAAATAAAAAAAAAAAAAAAAAGAAAACAACTTTTAAATTAGGTATTATTTCTTTCTTTTTATCCATGCCTGAGTTCAATTATATTCGTTCAAGTACTTTACCAAAATGCATATTATTTATTATTCAAGAGGCGATGTTACAACGTCCATCGCGTGACGTTATCTATCATATATCCGATGAAAAAATTTATTTAATCAAGCGCTGAAATTCCGTGTTGATTATTATAAAGAGGAATGAGAAAATGTGGGTGGCTCGTGAAATTATTAAGATAATACCAAACGGGGACTCTGAGAGATGCTCAATCAAATATTCCATTTATTTTGTTTCTCTAATTGTTAAATCAAAAATAATAATTATTCTGTCGTCTTTGACTCTGGGAGTAGTCAAAGGGGCTCGCTGATATAGCGGGCTAGGGTGTCGGCTTCTACAAAGAAGTTCCCTGTTCAAATCCTGGGCGTGCGGGATTTTTTCATTAAATAAAAATTAGTATTGTAGTTGTAGCTGTAGAGACTGGCATCCAGATTTTATAGAAAGAAATCTGGCTGCCAGTCTCTGCTCCTGCAACCCCTCCTTGATTAAATAAAAATATTTAAAAAATCCTCAAGCAGGCTCTGGATTGGAATAATGGATCTCATGGATCAATGGATAGTCTCCATGCAACTCTACGAGAGGGAGTTGCTGTGACATCCCGTCCTGTGGAAGGGACGTAAAGAAGGTTCCCTCTTAGTGATACATTCTTCGAAAGGAGTAGGCTACACGCCGGTGCTGAGGGAGTCCCTCCTCAACTAGGACATCCCCAGAAGAGGTTGGATAAAAGGAACCAGAAATAAGGATTAGTTCACTAGGTAGAGACGAAAGCAGGAGAGAGGAGATAGGAAATAACTTATAGGAAGTAACACGGGTTCACGGGGTTCACGGGGTGCCGGCAGATGGCTACGACCAGAGGCCGGTTGGGTTTGAGGTGTGTGTCGTCGTACACGATATCAAATAAACGGGGATCCCGATAAGAAATAAATAGCCAGTATATATGAACGAAAAATATGATATTTTTAAACTAAAAAAATTTTAAATGTTACTATTTTTATTTTTAATAATTCATCAAGGATCCATGTAAATATAACAAAAAGAAAAGTTGAAAAGATAGATAAGTTTTTCCTCCTGCCTTGTGGCTTTGCTTTTAATAAGGTTGAATAACATCTGAACTGAACAAGTTGATTGAATTTAATTCCATCAGATGATGATGATGATGATGATGATGACGACCCTTCCTTTCCCTCGCTTCTCTTCTTTTTATTCATTAGGCCCATAGCCTGGCTATGAAGAAGGAAGGAAACATGAGGCAAAAATCATGTTGTTTGCTCAAGTGCATTCACTTGCATATATAATCTTTCTTGTTGTTGTTTGTTCCTGATGGTTAACTCGTTTTATTATTAGGAATTAATATGAATTAGGGAAAAAAACAAGAGAATTTCTCTGTTTTTTTGTGGTTAAAATTAAAGACAAATACTGTGGAAAAAATTGTATGTTAGGGAAATCTAAAAATAACCTATACTTGAGAGAGGATTATGAATTTCGTCTCCTGTTATCTTGAAAAAGGTTGAAAAAAGTAGATTATGTATTCGATTCATGTCGAAAATTCGATGTCGAGATTTTGATGTTGAGATCTTCGCGTTTTGAAGTCCCATGAATCCAAAAAAGTGGTTTTCGCCAGGGGGGTTCAAACTCGGTTTGTTTACGTTTTTTCCCATTCCAAGAGAGTGACGTCATGAAGCTCCTCTTTTTGTAAAAGATCTTTCGGAATAAACCATTTATAAATATTTATATACGGTATATTATTAATAAAACAATGTACATACCAGGGACTAAATTATTGATAGTTTAATCAGAAACTATAGAATTTACAAAACAAAATGAATGTGAACTAAGTTATAAGCAGTCAACAATGCTGCCAAATAGAAAAATACAAGCAAGGAGGAGCTTCATGACGTGGACCAATCAAAAACTGTGACCGGAAAATTGTTTATTTACTAGTTTCTGGCCAATTTTGAGACCTTGGTTTTCGCGACATGGTCTGTCTCTGTGTGTGTGTATGTCTGTGAACAAAATATCTCAGGAACTAAAAGAGCTACGGGGTTCTTTTGGGGTAATAAGACCTTAATTAACATATTGATGAACTGTATTATAATAAAAAAATTTGCAGGCATTATTTATATATCTTGAATAAATGGACTGCCGAACCAAACCCATATTTTTAAGGTTTTCAAGTCATTGACACTTGAAAATTTTTTTAATATTAATGTTGCCATACTTTTTTATTTTATTTTTGTGAGTGGAAATTTAAAATGCTCACTCAGTGAAATTTTCATCATTAAGAAGCCATTTAAAAGAGATTATAAAGTACGCGGACGAAAAAAAATGTAGAAAAAAATATACCGTAGAAATTGCGGAATGATTATCTTTAACCAAAAATTTTATTAAATTATTATAAAAAAAAATTATTTTTCAATGTTGATAAAATATGACTAATAAATATTTATTTATTTTCGTTAACTAGCTCAGAAGATGGCCTAAACAAGGAGCCGAAAGGTCAGCCTGATACGGGTTTAATAGAATACATATGGCTGCCAAAAGTCTTGGAGTTATTTTTTTTTTAACTCCGCCTCTTAATTATTATTATTATTATTATTATTTTTTTTTGATTTACCATCTTTTTCGGCATTGAAGGCCATTTAGACCACCCTGATTATTATTATTTATTAAAAAAAAAAAATTATGAGCTTTATTATTGTGTTTCTAATTTCACTCCTTAGCTAAGGCTTATATCGACCTTTGGGCCTTAGAAAAGTTAAGGTCAAATAGCTAATCCGAGGCATAGTTAGTTAACTATATCTGAATAAACCGGGCCTATATGGTCAAGGCAAGCAAATTAAAAAATAAATTAAACTAAATAATCGTTAGCAACTGTTAAGAAAAACAAAAGTGAAGTTAAGAATGTGAATGTTGGTATTCATATATGTTCCTAACTTCATTTTTGTTTTGTTCACATTGTTAATGAGATTAATTTTTTCATTGTTATTGATTGGATGACGTTATTGCAACTGCAAATGACAATTCAGAGAATCACAGGTATTAAAATGCTATTTTTTCATATGGGGGATTAAATAAAATTTCAACTTTTGTCATAATTATTCAAGACGTGTATTTATTTTAAAAAATAATGGAAAGTGAAGAAGCAATCAATAAGAATTACTACATATATAAAAAAAAAAAAATAGTAATTGATAGACTCGTTTTCTATAAGAGCGAGAAAAAAAAGCAAATCATTTATTTATTTTCTTATTTTAACACAAAAGTGAGACTCGGTGATGTCTCCTCTAAATTAAAAGGGAAAGAGGAAGTGGGGAGAAATCTAAAGTCAATTTTTTTTATTTACTTATTAATTCCAATACCAATATGAGAGGGAGATTATTTTTGTTGACATCATTTCTCACTCTTAATGGATTTTTAATCACTTTTAGCTTAACTTTACTTTCTTTTGCTCTTCTTTTTTTAACTAATCAATGGTTCTTTTCTCTCTCTCTCTCTCGCTCTTTAGCGTGACAAATATTCATCCTGTTTTATTGTTGTTGCTATTTATAGAGAGTTCAGCATGACTTTTTAAAATCCGCCTACACCTAAGTGGAGTAGTGCCCAGGATGCATTTATTTATATTTTGAATAATCGAAAAAAGAATGATTTTTCTAAAATTACCTTTCAACTAATGAAAAACTCTTTTGTTGTTTTTTTAAGGTCGATTCACACTTCTTCATCTATAGGATGGGGGAGTCCTTAAGAAAAGAAAAAAGTTCGTCGCCTACAAAACAACATTTACCCGTGAGTAGTTTTATTGTAAAAGTCAATCCCACCTCGCCACCCCTCGAAAAAAGTTTTTTCTTGCTTCATCCGACCTTTTTTTCGGTTCGTAGTCTCCCCCTTCCCCTTCCGGGGAGAGCGGAAATATTGGTAGTTTTTAATGATCCCTCTACTATTTATTTACTACGGTAACATATTATTATTTTATTCACCTTTTTTGGAGGAAATACTTTTACTGAAGCGTAAAAAATAAAATAAAATGGCACCTGGAGGAAAAGTTATTTGCAATGCAGAGTGTTAAAATAATTATAATTATGAAATATCTATTTTATAATAATAATATCAAAAACCAAAGTAAACGGACGTATATGATAACGGATTTTTTTTTTTTAACTTGAATATTTATATAGTAAAAAATTTCTTATTTAACCAAGAACCATGGGAAACAAAAATCGAATAAAAAGAAATTTTGTCACATTAATCTAACAAGTCGAATTTTCAATGAGATTATTCTTTATTTTTCGACGGTTAACAAGCTCTTCTTCAGTTCAATCGAAGTTGTACTAATTTTTAGATGGTAAAATTTAAACAAGCTTACAAAAAAAATTTATAAAAAAATACCTTCTAGTGTGAATATCATTTTGTTTTTCTAAAATTTTTTGTAACCTTGTAAACAATCTAAAAAATCTGGTGTGACTGCACAGCACACAACTTTCTCTTACCTTCGGTAATCGAAAGTTGTGTACTGTGTTGTACACCAGATTTTTTGTGTCGACATGTATTTAGTTCCCGGCAGTAGGGAATATTTGAATTCAGATGTAAAATTTACAAGTAGACTATGGGAAAATATTTATATTTTGTTACCATGGCAACCATTTCTCCTATCTTTCCTATGAAGCACAAGAGTAAAGTGTGCTTCAAACAATTTTGAGGGCAAAACGAGAATATACATTTGAAAGAGCATCTAATAAATAATTATTTGAATTTTAATCAAAATCGTTAGAGCGAATTTTGAGAAAATCGAAAAAAACTGAAAAAGTACATCAGTAAAGTACTAGTACTTTTTGGCCGATTTTGATTAAAAGCTTATTTTGTCGGTCCCGGGGGTGTTTAACTTAAATATAAAATTTCAGCCTCATAGCTCAATTCCTTCATGCTTAAAATTGAACACACACCCACACACCCACCCACCCACAGAAAGACCATGTCGCGAAAATCACTTTTTGGATTCAGGGGACCTCAAAACGTGAAGATCCATCAAAATCTCGACATCGAATTTTTGACATGAATCCAATACGGTACTTTCTCTCTATATATATATTACATATATACATAGGTAAGAGAAAGTAAAATATGTAAATTTTGAGAGACAATAAATGGTGAAGGAGAGCTTGTCTTGGAAATAAAGTAGAGATGATTGTGAATATTGATTAAACGGGTAATAGAGTCAATGATATTTTCTGTTTGTCACCGAAACCTCGACATTAAACAATATTTTTTTCTATTATTGAATGCAACCATCTAAATTATTTATAAAGAAAACACTCAATTAAAATTACAATATTGTAATTTTTTCCGACTGCCAATCATCGAGGCTTTAAACCCCATATCAATCATAAGGGGGCCCATACACACAGCAACTTGTTGTACAAACATGTTGTCCAACATATTTGACCAACTTAAATTTGGTTTTTATTTTTATGAACATTAAATATTAAAGTCCCTATGAACCACTCAAGTTTTTTCACAGATGAATTGGTTAAAAGAGCCCTTTTGTCTATATGACTAAAAAAAATGTTAACCGATATTTAGTTAAAATATAAAATTTCTTCTCGAAAAAAATAAAGGTTATATGATACCATCAAATATTTTTGTTGAGATTTTTCATATTACAAAAGACAAGAAGAATAAGCTCTTCTATTAGTGGGTGGATTAAAGTTACGCCCAAAGAATAAATCCCAAACAGAGGGAGAAGGGATTTTGGCTTAACATAATAATAATAATACTAGAAAGTAAGTAACAACAACAGGACATGACATAACAACCCACAAGCACACACAATTCCACTAATAGAGACAGATTCAATGTCATCATCTGAAAAAAAAAAATAAAGTCCTTGAAATTGATTCTAACCAAACTCTTAGGTATCTACTTGCAGGGCCTCTCACATGATCCTTTCAATTCACTTAATTTGTTAGAAAAAAAAATCATATTTCATACTATATATTAGATAAGTGAAACTTCTACGCAGATTTGAAAAATGGGTAGAACTTATTGAATTTATAAAAATCCGAAATACTTCATCAGTAAAGTGAACAATTCAAACAATTTTTAGAAAAAAACTTATTAATATACATTTTTCCAACTTTGGTGCGTTGAAAACTTGTTACCTTTAAATATAGATAAATGCACAGTCTGTAGCTTTACAAGGAAAAGATTCCTTTGTTTTCAAATTATTATATAGAAAATATGTTGGTGGAAAGAGTGGAGTCTGTTAAAGATCTGGGAATCATTTTTGACTCTAAATTAGCCTTTAATGAACATGTAAATTTAATTGTAAATAAATCATTTAAAATGCTTGGCTTTGTAAAGAGAAATTGTAAGAACTTTGAAAATATAAATACTCTTAAAATATTATATTTCTCTCTGGTGAGATCCCAGTTGGAGTTCGCACCATTAATATGGAATCCTTTTTATGCAGCCCAGATCAACTTGATTGAGAAGGTGCAAAGAAGGTTTCTAAAATATCTTTTTTGTCAAGTTTGGCCTCCCTGCTTCTCATATAACCTATGATCAAATGCTTGAAATCTTTGAAATTAAAAGTCTCTCTGAAAGAAGAAGGGACTTAATATATGCAAATTTGTGTGATCTGCTCGGCAACCGTTGGGATTGTCCTGAGCTGTTAGCAAGAATTGGCTTCAGAGTCCCGGCCTTTACTCTTAGATCGGGCTCTCTTTTTATCTTGGGCCTGTCCGAACGAGATTGGGAGAAATCTCACCCATTTTCAAGATGATTTCGGAATATGCGAGGAGAGAGGCCGGACTATCAGATTGAGTGATTCTTTTATTTTATGTTTACTTTTATGGTTTTCTATTCAATTTTAATTTCTCTACATTATAAAATATTTTTTTTTCTGTGATTTGTTAAACGTACAGTAGTATTATAGATTGTATAATTTACTGTCTAATTATTTTCCCTATAATTGGAAATTTTTTCTGTTGGGAATCTTATTTATCAATAAATAAATAAATAAATAAATTTTAAAGAACATCTAAAAAATAGTTGATTTATGAATTTTAAACAAAATAGTTCCAGAGAGGGAAATTCGAAAAAAAAAAAAAAAACTGAAAAAGTACTTCATCAGTAGAGAACTAGTTCAGTAAAGAACTAGTACTTTGTGGCCGATTTGGATCAAACGATTATTTCAACTGTCTTAAATCATCACAAACGGACAGACCATTTTGACCCTCTTTTTTGGGCTCAGTGTACCTCAAAAACGTGTTTATCCATCAAATTCTCGACATTGACTTTTTGTCATGACCGCAATACTTTTTCAATATATATTACATAGATAAGAGAAAGTAAAAATATGTTGAGTCGAGTCGAAAGTCTTCTTTTAAGTAAAATGCCATGTACATATATAGTATTTTTACTTTCTCTTACTTCTATAGGCCTATATGTTAATATATAATTGGATTCATGTCAAAAATTCGATGTCGAGATTTTGATGGATATACAAGTTTTGAGGTTTTTAAAATTAAGTTAACTAACAAGATTGACCGAAACAGGTGACAGCTAAAAACAAGCTTTCTGATTGATTAGAGCAGGCTCGAACTGCGATTTTAAAGTTTTTGCTTCTACTTCCTCTTAAAGAAATTCTTCTTTTAATATTTGACAGAAATATCAGAAATTGGTATTACTTTCTTTTTTTACTAAAGTATTTTTTTTTTTTTTTTGAGATTCTTTGCTCAGGGGCCCACATCTTGTGGGTACGTGGATGGCGACCACGAGCTGCCCTAGCTGGGACTGGCGGTACTTCATTTCTTTGCATGTCAGTCTCTTACCTTCCATATTTTAAATAGACCGTGGGTTAGGCCGGCCTGTTCTATTCCTTCCGGTCGCAAAAACCCCCTCCGCCGACCCCGCACCGCGGGATTAAGGTGCGCGTCTCAAAAAGCCGTTAGAACACGATTGACTACCGAGTTACTCTAGGCGGCAAGAGATGGCGTTAGTTTTTATACAAGGGATTTATTCCATTTCATTTGAAAGTTTCCAGCTAATAAATTAAGGGTAGAAAATTAATTATTTTTCAACACAATGATTACTAATTTAATTATCTATAAGATATAGAGCGGATTTTTTAAAAATATCTTTTATTTAATGCGATTAATCTACAAAAAAAAAATTATTTTTTAGAAAATCAAAAAAAGGGCTTCTATAAGTTGTAGATATTTTAAATAGCTTTAATTTAAACAAAATTTGAGGTCGATATCTTCAAAATTGTGGCCGCTGGATTCTCCTAAAATTAGCACCCCGAGACGCGCACCTAAAGGCGACGAAAAAAGATTATTTTTGAGAAGCTAAAAATTCAAATTATGCAAAGTGTTTGATGAGGAACTTTATTGCCCCTTTTTTGAGTAGGCCTTTATTATAATATCTCAGATCAAATTCCGCTATTTGTTTAATTAAATATATTCAATTCCCCCTCTCACTAGCCAGAACTAAGAGAGAAAGAGAGAGTAAAACAAAAACATCATAATAAAAACAACAAGCAGCATTTCCGTTTGGATTAAAAACTGATAAAAAAAAGAATGCGCCTACACATTTACTACTTCCATTTGATTTCCCTCTCTCTCATTGTCTCTCATGCACTTAATTATTTTCAAATTTGCATTCCATTATTTATATATTTAAGTATTAATAAAAAAATAAATAAATATTCATAGGGCGGTGTTTTTTAGATAATCAAGCTCAGGCGTTAAATTGACAGATTTTTTATTTTATAACACTATAAAAAATAATAACGATCATCATAATAATAATCAACGGGTTAAGGAAAAAATGCGGGAAATCGCATGATTTTCTAAAAACCAATATAAAATTGCGCGAACAAAAAAGATTTCAATTTCAAGTTATCGCATCATATTTGTAAATGTTGATCTTTCTTAAAAGAAAACAAAGAAGCTATTGTATAATAATAATTATACCATAATAGGTGAACAAACACGCTGTGTTATCTTCATCTCATTTTGACCAATTATTTATTACTTAATTCAATCAAATTTTGTACCATCCAATTTTTACTTTCTCTTACCTATATATATATGTAATATATATATAGAGAGAAAGTATTGGATTCATGTCAAAAATTCGATGTCGAGATTTTGATGGATCTTCACGTTTTGAGGTCCCCTGTATCCAAAAAGTGGTTTTCGCGACATGGTCTGTCTGTGGGTGGGTGGGTGTGTGGGTGGGTGGGTGTGTGGGTGGGTGGGGGGGTGGGTGTGTGTGTGTTCAATTTTAAGCATGAAGGAATTGAGCTACGAGGTTGAAATTCTATATTTAACTTAAACACCCCCCGGGACCGGAAAAATAAGCTTTTAATCAAAATCGGCCAAAGATTACTAGTACTTTACTGATGTACTTTTTCAGTTTTTTTTCGATTTTCTCAAAATTTGCTCCAACGATTTTTTTTAAAATTCAAAAATCAATTATTTTTTAGATGCTCTTTAAAATGTATATTCTCATTTTGCGATTGAAATCTTCTGAAGACCACTTTACACTTGTATTTCATAGGGAAGATAGGAGAAATGGTTGCCATGGTAACAAAATATAAATATTTTCCCATACTTATAAATTTTACATCTTGAATTCATTTGTACCCTACTGCCGGAAACTAAATACATGTCGACACAAAAAATCTGGTGTGACAGCACAGTACACAACTTTCGATTACCGAAGGTAAGAGAAAGTTGTGTGCTGTGCGCCAGTCACACCAGATTTTATTGATTGAATTCTTGAATAACTTTTATTAATAGTGAGTTTTGGAAATTTCAGTTTTGTTGTAAGGAAGAAATAAAAGAGCGATTGCAGCTAATTTTAGTTCGTTTATTATTCACTTCAAGCCGACGTTTCGGACAGATATACGACCATCCTCAGGGCTGAAGCATGTCAACAAAATTCCTTGAAATGCAGATAATGGAGGAATTTTGTTGACACGCTTCAGCCCTGAGAATGGTCGTATACCTGACCGAAACGTCGGCTTGAAGTGATTAATAAGCGAAATAAAATTAGCTGCAATCGCTCTTTTATTTCTTCCTTACTACAAGATCTACTTAGCTATCTACCTCACTCTAATTTCAGTTTTATTTATAATCTAATTAAGGTGCGCGTCTCGGGGGTGCTGGGAGATTCCAGCGGCCAAAATTTTGAAGCTATCGATCTCAATTTTTTTTTTAAATTAAAGCTATTTAAAATATCTACAAATTATAGAAGCCTTTTTTTTTGATTTTCGAAAAAATAATTTTTTTTTTTTAGAATAATCGCATTAAATAAAAGATATTTTTAAAAAATTCGCTCTATATCTTATAGATAATTAAATTAGTAATCATTGTGTTAAAAAATAATTAATTTTTTACCCTTAGTTAATTAGCTGGAATCTTTCAAATGAAATGAAATAAATCCCTTGTATCCCTATACTAACGCCATCTCTTGCCGCTTCGAGTAACTCGGTAGTGAATCATCTTCTAACGGCTTTTCGAGACGCGCACCTTAATAATTCCTGGGAAACTGTAGTTTATTTATATAAGATACAACTCGCTCTGAAACTATTTTCACCCCTTGAGGGGTGCCTAATTTGAATATAAAATTTCAACCTCATAGTTCTTTTAGTTCCTGAGATATTTTGTACACAGATACACACACACACACACAGACAGACCATGTCGCGAAAACCACTTTTTTTGATTTAGGGGACCTCAAAACGTGTATATCCATCAATGTCTCGACATCGAATTTTTGACATAAAACCACTTCCTGCTTAATCCCAAACAAAAAAGTTCGTTTAAAAAAATAAAAACCCTGTCAAAGATAAATAATTTAATTTCGAATCATAATTCAAGCTAACAACTCTCTAAATATTATTTAAGAATTTTCACTTAAATAAATAAGTTTCCGAATTTTGTTTATATCTGAATTTCTTTTGGAAGGAATAGATAATAAAAAAAAACAGCCTTGGATAAATTAAAATCCATGAGAAATTATTTACATATAACAACACGATAGTTGAGTTGGCTAACACTTAAAACAAAAGTTTTGTTTCTTTAATTTTTCCCATTTGTGTGATTGTTATATAAACAGAATAATTCAGATGGCGTTAATGGAAGTTTAAATATAATAAAATAAGAACAATATCGCTTGGGAAAATTGGCTAATCACTAACTGGCTTATAGGTTTTGCTGGGACTTGAGTAGCTACTCTTGGGACAATTTCATCATCTTCATGAGAGAATAAAACCATTCCATTTTCATATATATACTAGCCGCAAAGCCCGCCTTCGGCAAAACAATTTAATTAATAAGTTTATATTTTTGTTCCACATTTATCCAATATCATTTATTTTAGCACCGGTGATTCAAATTTTTTAACGTCTGATGTTTCATGAGGTGATAATTATTGAATTTACAAGTAAAGTGGTTCGATTTCTGGTGGAAACTTTTTAGATGGGGTCTTTAAAAAAAAAAAAATTAGACTCTATTCTATAAGTTTCTTACTTACTACCTTACTTCTAAATTTAATAAGAAATTATTATTTTTAATAAATCATTTAAACTTACGACCTAGTGTTTTAATTTCTCTTAAACACATAATATTACAATTAGAGCTTATGGTTAATAGTTTGAATAATTTTCTTCATGAATAATTTTTTTTTCTTAATTAAAATTTTTTAAATTTCATTTCATTAATCATATTAGAGCGTAGAAAGTGAAAAATAAATAATCTCTTTACCACACATTTTAACGCCTTGGGCTAAAATTAAATGAAAAATAAAATTTTTAATTCTAATTTTGTAATATGAAAAACATATTGAATGAATTTATTTTCATTATAAAATCAAGGTATCCCTAAATTAAGAATCTTTGATTTTTTTTCTATGAAAATAATTAAAGAATATAACATAAAGAGTTACGGGTTGACCGAGCTGGTTTTTTTTCGATAAAATTTGGGAAAAACTAAAAAAGTATATCAGAAAAGTACTAGTGCTGTTCAAGGTTAGAAGGAATAATTTTCAAAGAAGAATGCAACCAAATTTTATTTTATTTCTGATCACATGCTGACGTTTCGATTCGGGTTTGAACCATCATCGGAGCTGTGATTTTGTCTTTATGTTTTTATACAATACATTCAGATATATTTTAAAAGTATCAAAGTATCTCCATTTGACGATGCCTAATGATAATTAGAAGAGT
The DNA here is from genome assembly GCA_023213315.1 of Euborellia annulipes. Taxonomy (NCBI): domain Eukaryota; kingdom Metazoa; phylum Arthropoda; class Insecta; order Dermaptera; family Anisolabididae; genus Euborellia; species Euborellia annulipes. Next base: position 179,873 of record JAKCPI010001520.1, read on the forward strand.
TGCAGAATGTAAGAAAATAAAGTAAATTTCAGTCCAAGAATAAAAACAAAAACCTTTATGCATCTACGTAATTAATGTGCATGATATAAAAGAATTTCAGAAGAAAATTATTAGCTATATGTTTGTTCTCTTAACGGAGAAAAAGAGAGGGGGAAAAGATAAATTTTATTTTTATTTCATTGGAGAGACTTATTTATTAAGAATAAAAGAAAAAAATAAATAAATAAATGGACGAAATTACATAGCTATGGAAGAAAAACATTCTTTTAATAAACGGATATATAAATCAACAAAAATTACTCTATTTTTATTAAAAAAAAGGTTTTTTAAGAAGAAAACGTTACCATTGATGAAAAAAAAAAAAAAATTAAAAAGCACATCAATCTCGAAGCTATAAAACAAATATAATCGCTAAAATTTATCATACTAGACGCGCCGCCCGCCTTCGGCCTATGCCCTGGCGGGCAGCGTCTCGAGATATGATTAGTACTTGTCCCCATAAATGTATTTTAATATATTTTTGATCTTAATATGAAATCTCACCTTAATTAAGATTAATTATTATTAAATTGAAATATTTGTATATGAGAATAGGAGAGCTTTTCATTAGTATTCACTGACAATGCAAAGAATACATGAAAATATACTCATTTCTAACATCACGACACTGACAATTGCAAAAATTACTTCTCATTTTAAAAGAAATAAAAGTAAATATATAGACCTACTAAAATTAAAAATATTATTGAGAGAATCAGGTCTATTCTCTAAAAAGAGACGTTAAAATTTAACATCATAAATTGGATTAGAGTATTCTCTAAACCAAGTTTTAACAGCTACGCTTTACCTTTTAGCACCAGTTGTTAACGATCCATTTGAATATAGTTATGTTTTCTGCTTGTTCGTGTTTTTATACCCTTCGATAACTACTCGGGCATGTGCATTACTAACTTGATTTGTTATTCTCAATCTAGTAGGACTATCTGACACACCAGCGTTAAAAAATGCTATGCTCTAAACCAAGTTTGACATCGACGTTAGCATGTTGCTTTTATCTCAAAGCGGTGAAAATATTACTTTTTGGATAAAGACGCCATTTTGATGCGGCGTTAAAATATTAAAAACATTCCCTAAATATGACTTTAATTTTTAACACTGTTGACTAAATGTTAATGCTTTGGAGTTTAACAGAATAGCAATTTGATTCAAGGAGGTGTTAAAATGAATTAACGCTGATTTTTAAGTTTTTGCTTTGAGAATAGACCTGAATGTTTTTGTTAAACTATTAAACCATTAATAAAAAAAAACTTTCATTAAAATTCAACTAATATTGCAAAGAATACATAAATTTCTTTTCATTTCTAATTTCATACATTTCTTATGGGAGAAATCGTAACTTCAACAATTAATAACTCAAAAAGTGTTAGGGACGAAAATAATTTTTCTCTGATCCCTAGTAAGCGTATAAAATTTGGTTTCGATTCCAACGGGACGTTGTCCAAATAGAGCGTGACTAGGGTTTGGACACCGGTGGAAACCGAAACCGGTATACCGGTTTTTTGGCTAATTTTCAAAAACCGAGAAACCGAGTTTTTCCCGAAAAACCGAATTCGGTTTTTTTTTTTAATTTTTCTTCATTAATACTTGTACTCAAATTTATAAATTAGCCCGTGATCCATGGCTCAGAGAGAAGATATTACAATAGCTTCTAGTAGCTTGGGGTTTCGGGTTCGCTTCCCGTTCCAAGCGAGAAAAATTTATTTCATTTGAATTGGCTATCAATCATTTGAAATAAATAGGGGTCTAAATGGCCTTAGATGCCGAAAAAGACCTTGGACAAATAAAAAAAAAAAAAATTATAGATTATTTATATTTTTTCTCCCATAATAATAATAATAATAATAGCGGAGTGTCGGTCTATCCGTCCGTCTGTCTCGCTCTGTTTGGCCAACTTTCCGTTGGAATTTTGAAACCGAAATTTTGCAGTTTTATAGAGGACGTTATGGAGAGTCCAGGAAAAATACTCGGGTCCCGAAATTCCTACAATTTTTTGAGTTATTAATTCATAAAGTTACGATTTCTCCCATAGGAAATGTATAGAGAAATTTATGTATTTTTTGTATTCTATGAATGTAAAAAATCCTTAAGCTGGCACTGGATAGAATAGTAGTAATAATAATTTTTTTTGGGTTCGGATCCCAGGCAGTCCGATGATTTTATTTAAGCATTTGGAGTGGCAGGCAGGGGGCGTTATTAAAAAATAATTCTATAAAATTTTGATTTGAGTATTTTTTTATTTTTTTTTCCTTGATTTACATTTGAAAAAAAAAACCGGTTTAAAACGGTTTACTGGTTTTCCGCTTTGTGAAAAACCGAAAAACCGGTTTTCACAATTTTCCGGTTTTTCCAAACCCTAAGCGTGACAGACAGATGAACATTAGCAAATTATATATATGTAGAAGAAGATACCTCCTTAGGTATATAAATTTCCATTTTTATTTACTTTTTTTTATATTTTTTTGATTGAAAAATTCTTACTTAAATGAGATTTATTAGATTAGGGTGAGTCATTTCTACGACGAGGAGGATTTGATTTGATTTTTTCATTTTTTAACGTTTCTAAATTGTTAACCCAGCCTCCTATCCTCAAAATCACCTTCAAACAACTTGATTTGATTTTTTATCCCCCTCTTCTTCTACAGAGTAAAGGCAAAAAAAAGGGTCGGTTGCCTCATCTCTCCTTAATTTAACTTAAATTCATTCCTGTGGAATTATTTAATTTTGTTCTTCTCTCACTCTCTCTCTCTCTCGTTATGCATTAAATATTTTCAATTTTGAGATGAACGAAGTGAACTGAGAAAAAAGAGGAATGGGGTTGATATTTAGAAATTTTAATCAGATGAGAGAGAAAGGATTTATTATACACACTCATTATTTAGATGATACAAGGTGTTAGTGTTATTTAAAATTTTTTTACCTCTTGTTGGAAATAAAGCTGGAATTTTTTAATTATTTTAATTTAAAAATTCTAAACTCACTTCTGAAATTAATTTCATTTTTCATCTTGAAAAAGTCGCATTTTTTTTTTTTTTTGATAACTCTAAAACTAATTCTTCTATTATATTAGATACATTTTAGAAGATTAAATTTCCCATTAATGATTTCCTAATTGTTAAAATCCGGTTATTAGATTGAGAAGTAAAAAAATGTTTTCTTAACTTAAGAATTTTATGATTATTTAAATAATTTGCAACAATTATATATGATAAAATCAGCGCCGATATTAGTTAAATTTTGAAATTAAGAGCTAATACCGTTTTCAAAAAATATATCTTTTGTTTTATTCTTTTTATTTAGTTTTCAAGTTATTTAATTTTCAAATCAGTTATTCTTTTAGTGGACACCCTGTATTATTGATATTAAAAGTCAATAAAACTCTTTTATAATAGATTTCCTCGTCGGATAGAGAGACCCCTAATAGATTCGCAACCAATCAAAGCTGTGCATGTTTGGTTGCATATTATGCAAGTTGCAGGCAACATTTTTAAAGATCCTTAATGAATCTTGAGAAATTTTATTTAATAATGAAATAATTTTTTACTTTCTCTCACTTCTATATGTGTTAATATATATAGAGAGAAAGTATTGGATGTCAAAAATTCGATGTCGAGATTTTGATGGATATACACGTTTTGAGGCCCCAAAAGTTTTTTTTTGCGACATGGTCTGTCTGTGTGGGTGTGTTCAATTTTAAGCATGAAGGAATTGAGCTACGAGGATGAAATTTTATATTTAAATTAGGCACCCCTCTTGAGCATGAAAATAAGCTTGTAAGCAAAATCGGCCAAAAAGTACTAGTACTTTACTGATGCACTTTCAGTTATTTTTTTGATTTTCTCAAAATTCGCTTTAACGAATTTGATTAAAATTCAAAAATCAATTATTTTTTAGATGCTCTTTCAAATGTATATTCTCATTTTGTTCTAAAAATTGTTTAAAGCATACTTTACTCTTGTACTTCATAGGAAAGATAGGAAAAATGGTTGCCATGGTAACATAATATAAATATTTTCCCATGTTTATTTACATCTTGAATTCTAATGCGACCAGTCACACCAGATTTTTTCGATTCCTTTGATTATTCGCTCTAAAATTGTTTGAAGTCCCGTTTTTTTTTTTTTTTTTTTTTCAATTATCCTTAACTGCTTCTTAGGTCATTCAGGAGTTTATTGAAAATATGATTAATTGTTATGTTGTATTGTTTGGAACTACTTTAATTTTGCACTTCATATTTGTCATATAATATTTCGATGCTTGATAAATTTTACATCTTGGGTTCTAATCTACCCTGAATTCTCATCTAACAAGGAGAGTACACGGTTGACTCGTCACCGATTTTGATCTCCTTTTATTTGGTGAATCTATACTGAAAAATATTTGCATTCTGATCGAACTTTTCGTCCAATGCGCCCTGTAACAATTTTTTTTCTCATCTGAAATTTTAAAATCTGAAAAGGATTGTTATAAGGCTCAAAGAAAAGCATATAAACAACAACAACTGATAGCGTAATGGGTAGAGAAGAAGATTAGTAATCAAGGGATCCCAAGTTCAAAACTTGGGTTGTCATTTTTTTTTTTTAGTATTATTTATTGTATAAAAAATAAATATTATATTATATTATAAAAATATTTTATTTATATTTACGACATATTTATTACATATTTATACAGAAAACAATGAATAATAAATCAATTAGATATATTGTATATACTGTATGTCCGAAAAAATATTACCTTTTTTTTTAGAGACGCAAAATTTTTGCCACCAGCGAAACCAAAATTTTCTTCATGTGCCGTTTGCGGAACATTCCCCCTTTTGTGAAGCCAACATTTTCGCGCTATGGGGTTGCGCAAACATTTCGGGGGTGGGGGGGGAGGCGAGACCCATTATTGGCTCTATATTCCTATATATGTAGGGTATATGCCCTCGGCCCCTCGACCTCCCCCTTATATACGCCCCTGAATTATTCATTTATATATCTAATTTACTTATTATTCATTGTTTTCTGTATAAATATGTAATAAATATGTCGCAAATATAAATAAAATATTTTTATAATATAAATATAATATTTATTTTTTATACAATAAATAATACTAAAAAAAAAAATGACAACCCAAGTTTTGAACTTGGGATCCCTGGATTACTAATCCTCTCCTCTACCCGTTACGCTATCAGTTGTTGTTGTTTATATGCTTTTCTTTGAGCCTTATAACAATCCTTTTCAGATTTTAAAATTTCAGATGAGAAAAAAAATTGTTACAGGGCGCATTGGACGAAAAGTTCGATCAGGATACAAATATTTTTCAGTATAGATTCACCATATAAAAGGAGATCAAAATCGGTGACGAGTCAACCGTGTACTCTCCTTGTAAGTCAAACTGGTGTGACAGAGCATCACATAACTTTCGATTACCGAAGGTGTTGTGCGAACAGTCACATCAGATTTAATTTAAATTAAAATAAATCTCAAAAATCGATGTGAAAAAAATGTTTATTTATTAATTTTCTCCTTTTTTTTAATAAACAAATTAATTTTTTTATGATACATATCATAGAAAAAAAGAAATTAACAAATCATGTTCATGTTCTTAAAATATTTCATGTTAGGGGAGAATTATAATTTTTTAAGTTTTTTAAACTTTTTTTTTTTTATTTCGTGACCATTGTAATTATTATTTATAGTAGTTGAGAAAGGAGGTAAAATTGGTTAAACAACTGTTGCATTAATGAAAACCCACCTTTACTACTTATTGTTTAGATTTTATCTTAAAAAAAAAAAGAGGGAAGTTTAATTTCTTAAAATTTAATCAATGATTTTTATGAGCAAGTCTAATGACGTCATTGCAAGTTAATGTTTTCAAATAATAGTAGAGAAAATAAGCGATGGAAGGGAGAAATGGGCCACCAGTCGCAAAACATTGAATTTCTCACAACTTAGAGTATCCATTGTTGAACGATGATTTTAACTTGGTTAAGATAAATAATAAGTTCAGCCAAGTTCAACAATGAACTTTGCTTATTTTAACGAGCTTTAGAAGATCAAATTTCGTTAAATGTGATCAGGGCTAATAAAAGTTTAAGATAAATACTATAAAAAAATTAGTATATGAACTTTTTCATATACCCGAATGTAAAATTGATAAGCAGTTTGTGTAACAGACTTTCTAAACTAGTTTAAGAATATCCCTTGAAAATTTTTAACAGTGTACCTATCCTTTGACTAGAACTAACGAATCTTTTCAGCTATAGTTAAGCTAATCATGTGATTAAAAGCTCAGATCGTAGTTAACTAGCTAAAACCCAAAGTTCGGTATAACAAAGGAGTGAAATTAGAAACACAAGCTTTATTTTTTTTGAAAATTTTAAAATTTTTGTTAAATAAAGGGTCGGACTAAGCCGAGCGCACAACTTTGCCCACCCACTACTCAAGAAAAAAATATTTGTCCCCCCCCTAGAGCCCCCCTGATGGTCCGATGTTATACATATTATATATCATTTTACTCGGGAGGAAGTCTAGTTTCTGAATATATAAAAAAAATTATAGGTTATGTAAGAAAAAAATTTTTGTCCCCCCCCTAGAGCCCCCTAATGGTCCGATGTTTACCAAAAGCTTTTCAGTTCTTGGCCTCTACCCCTAGTTTATGGGTGCAAAATGTCAAAACAATTGAATGAATAGTTTTTGAGATTTCGTTGACGAAAAAAATTACCACAGACATACACACACACACCCCGACATCATTCCAAAAACTTCTTAAATGGATTCAGGGGACCTCAAAACGCATTTTGGCAGCTTCAGAAAAATTTCGATTTTTTTTTACGATTACATTAACTTTCCCTGCCAACCTACGGTTGATGGGCAAAGTTAAAAATTAATTAGCTTTAATTAATTATTCATAGTTTCATAATAGTTTTCATAATTAAATATTTTAATTTCTTAAATTTATTTTAATTAATTTTTATAAATGATGTCTTTATTAAGTTGCTAACTTCACAAAACTTTTCTTATACCTCAAGAGAGCTTAACTATAATTATATCTCGAAGATTAAGCGTGTTCTTAATAATAATTCGGTATTTCTAGGATAAATTTGGTAGTTGACTAGAACTGAAGCATTTAAAAACTCTGATTCATTTTGTTTTAGTGTAGCTCAAGAATATTCGATTTTTGGTTAAAACTCATTTAGAGGAATGATGGAATTTTTTTTTGAGAACTCTAACTAACAAAGATTCCATTATTTATTTTTCTGTCCTGTCGAGGCCATTTAGGGGTTTACTGAATATATATTTATTTAAATTATCTTGGCGACCGGGGGACGTTCCACGCTCTGCGTTTTGGGACCCACCCACCCGAGTTTCCGCCGTTTTATTTTAAAAATTTTATAAACCTTTAATGATTAGCCAGAGGAAAAAAAATAAACTTAATTTTCGAAGGTTTTATTATTTTTTGGCAATCTTTCTTTCGGCAGATTAAATCATATAGAACCCATCTCTATTTTTCTAAATTCAATACAATCATGGCTTAGGACGGAAGTTAGCCGCTGCTGACCGCTAGTACAAGAGGCGAGTCCCATACCCCTAAATTTTAAAAACATGAAATATTATTTAAACCCTTTGACAGAAAGTTGGTATACGAGTTAATAAATTTACTCTTCTCATATCCAAAAAATTTTAATAAATTGAAAATGCCCACATTTTGTGGGTACTTGGATGGCGACCACGAGCTACCCAAGCTAGGACTGGCATTCCTTCTGTTCTTTAAATGTCTGTCCCTTCTATATTTTCTACAGGGGTCAGACGGGGCGACGCGCCGGCCTCTTCTATTTCTTCCAGTCCCAAAAAAAAAAAAAACCATTCCGTCGATCCCGCTCTGCGGGAATAAGACTAGGAAAATTATTTGAACAAATTTCCTAACTTTAATGTGAATTTTCTAGTATGCGGAATCTATCAATCCACGTTTGTTTGTTTTTTTTAAGAATGCATCCTAAACGTTTTTGAGCTTATTATTAAATTATTTGTCTTATTCTATTGAATTTTTGAATGGAAGGTATAAAATAAAAAAAAAAAAATAAATAAATAAGAGAAGCTTAAAAATTTATGCCCTCATTTTTATTTGATATGAATGAAAAAAAGGTAAAATTGTTCCCTTTCAATGAGTTGAGAGATAATTGAGAAATAAGGACTTATATGGACCCTGTTATGCATTAGTGTGTCAAGCGCCTAAAAATTAAAAATTGAGTTAAGCACGGAATATTGTTTCAAATGCTATAATTAATATTTTTTATGAAATATGTCCTAAAAAAAATTTATATTTAATGTTACTTGCACAATTGACAAAAAAAATTATATATAATCCAATGAAAACAAAAAACTTTAACGTTAATTTTCTCAAAACTCGGTAGCTGGCGCTTGACACACTAATGCGTAACAGGGTCCATATGTAATTTGTAGAAAGAGGAATTTGTTGAATCATGTCTGTGTGTATGTTTAGATACTCTACATTACCTACATAAAGTGGATGCATGTGTTTTGTGTGTGTAAACAAAGCCACGTGCGCACGCGCCCCGGGACCATCGATCGATGATTGCAACCAACTCTAGGGGGGCGGGGGGGGGGGTTCGTTCGATGGTCGTTACTCGGTTGGGGGGTTTTCATTTTTTTTTTTTCCCCTGAGGAAGAGCATCTGATTTCCAACTCTAGGAAGTGGGTGGGTGGAAAAAAAAGGGGGGGGGGGAGATACACATCCATTCATTCATATATAGAGTGCACCTATGAAGAAATAATCCCTCACTCAGCTGCTTCTTACAATCAATCATTGTCTGTGAAAATGGGGAAGAGGGAGGGAGTAGAAATAGGGCGATGATAAAATGCAACAAATAAGTTGACCTAATCTCTTTTATTATAAAATTAAAGAGGAAGATATTTTATAAAATTTGATTAAAACGCTGAATACATCTCCATTTGACTGATTATTTATTACTTTCTATTATCTATATATGTAATATATAGTGAGAAAGTATTGCGATCGTGACAAAAATTAGATGTCGAGATATATACGTTTTGATGTCCAAAATAGGGGTTCCCGCAAATTGGTCTGACTGTGGGTGTGTGATGATTTAAGGCATGAAGGAAATGAGCTACGAGGTTGAAATTTTATATTTTAAGTTAGGTACCCGCCCTGACAGTTAAGATAAGCTTTTGAACAAAATCGGCCAAAAAGTATTTTCATATCCTACTTACAAAAAGTATTAGTACTTTACTGAAGAACTTTTTTAGTTTTTTTCGAATTTCTCAAAATCGGCTTTAACGAATTTGATTAAAATTCATAAATCAACTATTTTTTAGTTGCTATTTAAAAAATCTGGTGTGACTGGCGCACAGCACACAACTTTCTCTTACCTTCGGTAATCGAAAGTTGTGTTCTGTGCTTGTCTCACCAGATTTTTTGTGTCGACATATATTTAGTTCCCGACAGTACGGAACATATGAATTCAGATGTAAAATTTATAAGTATGGGAAAATATTTATATTTTGTTACCATGGCAACCATTTCTCCTATCTTCCCTATGAAATACAAGAGTAAAGTGGTCTTCAGAAGATTTCAATCGCAAAATGAGAATATACATTTTAAAGAGCATCTAAAAAATGATTGATTTTTGAATTTAAAAAAAAATCGTTGGAGCAAATTTTGAGAAAATCGAAAAAAACTGAAAAGTACATCAGTAAAGTACTAGTACTCTTTGGCCGATTTTGATTAAAAGCTTATTTTTCCGGTCCAGGAGGATGTTTAACTTAAATATAAAATTTCAGCCTCATAGCTCAATTCCTTCATGCTTAAAATTGAACACAGACACACCCACCCACACACACACACACACCCACCCACACACACACAGACAGACCATGTCGCGAAAACCACTTTTTTGGATTCAGGGGACCTCAAAACGTGAAGATCCATCAAAATCTCGACATCGAATTTTTGACATGAATCCAATACTTTCTCTCTATATATATATTACATATATACATAGGTAAGAGAAAGTAAAAGTATATTAGTGAAATTTTTTGTGAAAGTTGTTTCAATAACACTTTACTGATGTATTTCAGATTTTTCAAATTGATTTTCCGGCTCTTCCTTTCATAGAGCCATTGTTAAATCCCTATGGGATTTGCATGTAAATTTCGATTCACAAGGGGGTCCCCGGTCCCCTTTTTTACCCCACTTTTAAAATTTTTTTCTAATTCTTATGAAATTTGGTATTTATTTAGGATTTTCCATTAAGTATAAAATATCCTAATTTCGCTCAGGGGCCCACATCTTGTGGGTACGTGGATGGCGACCACGAGCTACCCGAGCTGGGACAGGCAGTCCTTTTCTTTGTATGTCTGGCTCCCGAGCTAAGAGCCCTTCTTTTTGTATGCCAGCCTTGTCCTTTTCGTTTTCTCTTTATAATATCGAATTAGAAGTAATTTGATCTACTTGATCTTGTTTTTTTTTTTTTTTTTTTTTTTTGTTTTTTCTATAAAAAAAAACATTCACACTTTTTCTCATTCACACTCACATTCACACAGTCTTCTCGGCAACTTAGGCCATTTAAGACTTTAAACGATATCCGTTAATGAGTATTATACATATTGGGGGGTCCAGGCATTTTTATTTAAGTCATTTGGTATCCAAATGCCTTAAATAAAATTATCGGACTGCCTGGGGTCCGAACCCGCGACGTTCGGTATAGAAGGTAGACACGCTATCAACTACTCCAAGCCCCGTGGGCTACTTGATCTTGTTACGGATAATATAAAAATAGTATGAAACGTGGAGTGTTAATAAATAAGATGTATTTTTGTCTATTTCTCGCTGGTCTCTTTCCTGTTGTTTGCTTTAGCTACCCTAAATAGAAGACATTTATTTATTTAGATTTGAAATACGTACCGAGTAGGTATGTGTGTGTTTAGTCCGTCAGTCCAATGAATGAATAATAAATACTTATAAGATTGTTATGTCGTCAAACAGATTAAATAGAATATGAAAATTGAATTTTTCTTTCTTTTTAAATCAATAGAGACAAGCAAGGCTAAATTTGTAAAAATGCAAAAGTTTTCCTTTCAAATATTTAATTTATTAAATTTATTTTTAAGCGTTTTTTACTTTCTCTTATCTCTATATATATTAATATATAGAGAGATAAAGTATGTCAAAAATTCAATGTCGAGATTTTGAATTTTCGCGACATGGTCTGTCTCTCTCTCTGGGTGTATGTGTGTCTGTGATCTGACTGTGGATAAAATCAAGAACGAAAAGAGCTAGGAAGCAAGGGGGGGTCTCTCGGTGACACTCGGTTTGTTTACATTTTTTCCATTTCAAGAAAGTGACGTCATGGAGCTCCTCCCTTTGTAAAAAATCGTTCGAAACAATGTATAAAAATTTATACACAGCATATTATTAATAAAGCAGTATAAATACCAGGGTCTAAATTAGTTTAGTCCGAAACTATACAATTTGCAAATAAAACAAAATGAATGTGAACTAGGTTATAAACAGTCAACAAAGCTGCCAAATAGAAAAATATAAGCAAATATAATCCTCTATAAAGCCCAAATTCGGCCGTGTCTTGAATATTGTTCCCACCTTTGGCGAGGGGCGTCGAAAGACGCTCTCTCCTCCTTGGAAGCCATACAGAGGCGTGCAATTAGACTGATAGGTGATTCTACCCTTACTGCATCCCTACAGTCACTAGATCATAGAAGAAGAGTATCTGCACTATCTCTTTCTACAGGTATTACCATGGTCAATGCTCTGCCGAATTAAAATCAATTATCCCACCCAATGCAACATATTCACGGAACACAAGAGAGGCATCTTCCCAGCATCCCTATGCTGTTCAGATCACGACTAACAGAACAAAACAATTTCATTCTTCCTTTGTCCCCATGACCTCCCGTGATTGGAACAAGCTCCCTGCGTCTATCTTTCCCAAAACCTACAATCTTCAGACTTTCAAGTCTAACCTCAACAGGCATCTTCTCAGTTCCCGCAGTTGAGTTTCCCCTTTATGCTTCTCCTTTTGTTTTTATTTTCTTCCTGGCTGCATGTGACTATTGGTCATTATAGGTCTTCGGACCTTATGCACCCATTCCAAAAAAAAAAAAAAAAAAAAGGAGCTTCATGACGTGGACCAATCAAAAACTGTGACCTGAAAATTGTTTGTTTACTAGTTTCTGGCCAACCTGTGTATTTAAAGACCTTGCTAGGAAGTTGAAATTTAATATTTAAGTTAGGTGCTATGGTAACAATTATAAATATTTTCCCATACTTATAAATTTTACATCTTGAAAAATCTGGTGTAAGAAGCATAGAACACAACTTTTGATTATCGAAGGTCTGCTGTGCGACCAGTCACACCAAATTTTTTTTTCTCAGAGGGGCTCTTTATTAAGATTTTCATTTCAAAATATGTTAATAAATAATCCTACATGGATATTATTGAATAATTAAAGATTATACGTAATGCAAAGCATTTTCTTACTTAAATCTCATAAATTATTTTTTTTTTTTGACGTGACGGTTTGTAACGCGACATGCTGATAGAAGAACGAAAAAAATTGAGGTCATCAAATAAAAGTTCGTTCCACTTAAAAAATTTAATTATTCAAATGAAAAAAAATTGTTAATTAATTTATCATAGAAATATACATAATATCGGCCTATAATTAATTAATATCTCCATAGCCTTTGAAGCGAAATATTAAAAAAGTACCAAAATAGAAAAGAAAAGGCAAGGGTCCGCCACAAGCGGGCTTCGCGTCAAAAAAAAATAACAAAAATTCTCTTTTTAAGAGTTTTTTGATGTTGACATCACTTAGAAAAAATATAAATTCTTTAAAATATACCAACAAAAAAATTATATTTTTCCAACTTTCGTAGATAAAAAAAAAATGTTTATCAACACATACAAAAAGAGAAAAAGATAATATAATCAGAGAAAAAGGTTTTTGTTGTATTTTCTAATGGGAGAGAAACAAATTTCTCTCTCTCCCTCTCTCTCTCTTAGTATATAAAAGCCATTATTAGTTACGTTGCTCTAGATGAGTTTCCATTAGTATCAGTGATTGTGTCTGTCGGTCAATGAATTATCATCTAATCTCTTAGTGTTTGTGTTTAATTATTCTCCTTCCATCTATACTCATAAATGACACTAGTGGTTTAGTTATAGGTCTATATTATTAACCAGTTTATGTGAATGGCTTTGTTAATTTTTTCTTTGTCTATTATCTTGTAATTGTGAAATTCTCTAGGGATGTTTGCACTTGGACAGATCTCTCTATACTTAACCTAGATGTCAAAAAGTGAAGCCTTATTTAATAAAAGTAAAAAAGCCAAGAAATGTAAACAAGTAGAAAAGTTTATTTTAAATTTTTTTTTCTCTATTCCCATAGTTGGTTGCAAGGGGAAAATTTTTCCAGAATTCTAATGAAAATGTCCATTTTGACCATCCTTGAATCCATTTTGACTCGTTTCGTCATGATGTCTGTACGTAACGCTTTTAACTTATGACTAGAGACCGGATTTTAAGCAAAATGCTTATTGCTCAATTTTATAAGCAACCATTAGATATTTAATTTCTATACGAATTAGGAAAAACTAAGTGCATTGAGATTGCATTTTTTATGCTTTTTTATGCTTTTTTTGAGTTTTCATGCTTTTTTTCCCTTTCGTGCTTATTTGAACTTATTTTACGAATATTTATAATTTTTTTTTTTTTTTTATTAAAAAACACACTTTTTTCCCATTCACACACGCATACACCAGGGACGTGTGAATAAGGGGGGAGGACCCCCCCAAAAAAAAAAAAAAAAATTATAGCATTGTAAAAAAAAATTTTTCCGCAGGGTGAAAAAATTTGGTTCCGCAAAATCAAAATTTTTCGCAGAGCGAGGCGGAATAAATTTAGTTTCTTTAAAAAAAAAAATTTGTATACGCCATTAATATGAGTAAAAATTGCTTATGAGATGCTTTTTTTCAACTTTTATGCTTATTTAACAACTTATTATTCAAGTTTTTTATGCTTTTTTAAGCACTTTTTTTCCATTTTTTTATGCTTTTTTGTCCGGTCTCTACTTATGACCATGCCAATTTTGACTAGTTTTTTCGTGACGTCTATACGTTAGTATGCAGAGATAGGCAGGATAGATTGGGATTTAATTCCGAGGATCCGATCCTATCCAAGATTTTACGATCTGAATCAAAGTCCATTTTTTGGAGAGGATCTTGGATCTGGATCAAAATCATTTTTGCTCTATGGATCTAAGAATTAGCGATCCTTTTCAAAACGATTGCCAATCCTTTAAAACTTTTTATATATCTTTCATTAAAAAAAAAAAAAAATCGGTCGAAGGAATAATTTGGCAATTTTATTAGAAACTATATCGGATTTCCGGACCATCGATCCTTCCACTGTTACAGCGATCCTTTTTCTAAATCGGATCGGATTAGCGGATCAGATCTCCGGATTAGATAGCTTTTTAAAGGATTTTACCCATCCCTGTTCGTATGTATATATCTGGCTTAACTCAAAAAGAACTTAGAAAGTTGAAATTTTATAATTTTAACTATATTAGCAACTTGATCTGCAGCTAGGGATGAAACGATACGAGTAAATACAAGTACTTACTCGATACTTTTCTTTCGATACCAAGTACTTTTAGAATCGATACTTTGGAAACGAGTACCAAGTAGGTATCGGTCAAAAATACTCGTATCGATACTCGGTCCTCGTACGCGATGATTAGTTAGGTCGGAAGAACATTTACGTCCATTTGTTCTTGTTTACAATCGAATGGTTTCTACCACTGTATTTTAATTTTTATTATAGGAGTATTTAACAGGGAAACACATTGAAAAATTATTATTTTTGGATAGTACCGCTAAAACTGAATTTTTTTTTTGGTCGTCGTTGTTTTTTTAATTTTAAGAACTTAATGTTTTATGCCTGTGGAGATTTAATCAAGATTCTCAGAGACTTTGCAGCCTGGAGATTAAATAAAAAAAAATGTATTTATTATAATTTCTATTTGTCGACGTTTCGAACTCGAATCACGACCTTCATCAGGGCAAATATTGTCAATTATACTCGATTATCGGTATTTTAATATTCATTGCAATTAAAAATATACAATTTCTTTGGACTTTAATATGTACAAAAATATTATCATATATTATACTTGCTACTCGGAGGTCTCCGATGTTGAAGGTCGTGATTGGCGACCGAAAAGTCAGCAAATAGAAATTAAATAAAAGATTTTTATTTAATCTCCTGGCTGCAAAGTTCCTGCGAATCTTGAAAATATCACTACTTACTGCTGTTTTTTCTTATCTTTAATTGTACGAAAAAATTGACCGATACGAGTAAGTATCGATGCTTTTCAATCGATACCGAGTAGGTGCTCGATACTTTGCGATCGATACCTGTATCGAGTAAAAGTATCGATACCTCGCTGGTATCGTTTCATCCCTATCTGCAGCTCCCTTTTTGGTTACAATCGGAAGTGCCGAAAGGCACTTGATTTACAATTTTTTTTTTTTAATTGTGATTGCAAATTCTTTTAGTGCATAAAAAAAGTAATTTCATGAAACTAAATTTAGTTTTTCGAAATATCGAATTTGAGATATTTGATAAAATATACTTCGTTCAGAGATCAGATGTTTTATTAATTAACACAATTGAATTTTTTTTTTTTTTTTTTTTTGAATAAGAACTCTATTATTTTTGCCTTTTATATATAAAGTAAATGTAAGAAAATCCCCAAACGGGCTGAACATCAAATCCTCTCTCTTCACACCTAGCTCTTTGGGGAATATCAAATTATTATCTTAATATGAGTGCCAGGTAAATAAGTATTAAGCATTAAAAGCATCCATTTGTAAACAACTCTCTTACATTTAAATAAATATCCAACGATCCCCTCACTCTGGGAATAAGAAATATACATTAACAACTATGACGGGCATGTTTATTTTTTAAGTTAACTTTATAAATATAAATAAATATTTTGTATATACAGGAAAGAAATTAAATAAGTTTCTCTCTTTGCTGACGTAGGTCTATTATCATATATCCAATATTTTTTTTTTTTACCAAAAAAGTTTTTTTGTCCAGTACAATCATCTTAATTATTACCACTATGTTAGTATAATCTTAATAACAGAAAATTTAACAAATATGGGTATATAGATTAGTATTCAAATACAATAAACGTTGACTTAGTGATAGAGAAGCTTGAAATATAAATAAAAATATTTAATTTAGACATTTAAATTGAAGATTTCTTTCTTATCGGTAGGGCAAGGCTTCTAAATATTTTTCGATGCGTTTTTTTTTTTTTTTTTTTTTAATAAACAAAATCTTATTTTTTAGGGCTGATTATAAAATTATGATAATTATGGAGAAAATTTTTTTTTTATCAAATTTAATATTTGGAAATTTATTAAAAAAAAAAAAAATAGCCTTGCATTTTGGATTATCACAATCCAAGACAAAACAAGCTCTCTGATTGGCTAGAGGCAGGAGTTCGGACGATCCGATTCGACTGCTGCAAAAGGATTAGCGCTCCGATCCGGCGATCCCACAAACTATGACGATCCGATCCGCTAATCCAATCTGATTTATAAAAGAGATGGCTGTACCGATCCGCAAATCCAGATCCGCGATCCAAAAATCCGATCCGGACTTGATTTTTAAGCGTTTGGATGAATCAAAAGGATATGTCTATTTATTAAAAAGTAAACAATTTTAAAGTATTGGCAAGCATTGAAAAGGTTCACAAAAATCCTTCGAAAAGGATTAACGATCTGAACCTAAATCCAGAGGAAAATTGATTTCTAACCATATCCAAGACCCTCGCCAAAAAAGGATTTTAATCCGGATCCGAAAATTCTGTATTGTATCGGATTTAAATCCAAAAGGACACGATCCTCCCCTTGGCTAAAGAAGACACGAATTTATAGCTATATCGCAATAGTCAGAGATTTAGTTCCACCTCGTCTTAATATTAATCTGTAGACAAGCTTCAATTCAAAAATAATACAAATAAATATTTTTCATTTATTGGTCTGAACAAAGGATTCAAACAATGGCACTTTAAAAGAGACTACCGGCTGCCTATGCTCTTAGGCGTCAATTCAACTTGTGAATCCCTTGCTGATTGCAATATCAGCAGAAAAAATTCCATATAAGTCAGGTAAAAGTCGTGGCGAAGTCCTTCTTTTTTAGAATTCTAACCAAATAGCATCCGACCGCTGTATATTGTAATTTATTCTTAATTAATTTACAATTAAATGGGAAGTTTTCTCAAAAAAAATCTTATTATTAGGCTTGATTCACTTCGTCTTCTAATAGGCTCAACTTTCCCTTTTACTATTTATTTATTTAAGGTAAATTAATTTTAAAAATCTAATAATTGCCTCAGAGAATTTAACAACGCAATATTTTTTTTTTAATCATTTTGAAGTCATTCATTACGTAGCTGACTGAGAATTTCTAAAAATATAATAAATCACTTTAAATGTTCAATATGTGCTTTAATTTGTTTTTTTAAAAAAATCCAAGGACAGGCGGGTGAAAAAAAGAATAAATAAATAAATAAATGTAAAAACCTTGAGGGGAAATAAATATTTTATTAATTAATAATAAAAAAAAAAAAAACTCTTTTAAAAATAAACCCCATCGCACCCCAAACAAGCTCTTGGTGTATAATATAAAATTTTTCCTTCTACGAAATATGCATTATTCAAGTTTTTAATTATAGATCACATTTTGTATTAATTATTTATTAAAAATATACATACTGTATAATAATAAAAAATAAATAAAATCTCTAATAAATGTTTTGTGACAGCAGGTCCCGAGGAAGAGCGCGACGGGTACTCGAAACGTCGACAGAATAAATTTGTTTTTATATTTTCCTTGGCTGACTCCTTTATAGCAACTATAGTTAATACTCACAGCCAGTATAATAAATAAAAAATAAAATTTATAATGAATATAAATTGTTACCAACTTCACGTGTCCCTTAGAGGTTAGTTCCCTTGAGTCGGATCATGTGCACAGTACATGAAAACGAATAAGTAGTTGAAACGTTGTATACAGTATTTATATTTTTAATACAAAATGTGGTCTATAATTAAAAACTCTCATAATAATAATACAAACAAAAGCTTTAATACGAATTATTTTTCATGTCTAAATTTCTTTTTGTTCGAATACTATAAAGAAATGATTAATTTGGCAAGAAGGAATAGGAACCTCTCTCTCTCTGTGTTTGTGGCTTGATCAAGGGTATTGGGCTCTCCTTTGCTTTTTTTTAAGAGAGAAAGAGAGAGAATAACTTGCTTGCCTTCACCTCGCGTGTCGTGTCGTGCGTTGGCCGCCATACACACACATACACACACTCACTCGCTCCTCACGCACTCATTCGTCTGATTGCATGCATGCTCACTCACTCGCTCATTTCTATTACTATTATTCCCTCTTTCTCTCTCTTAGGAAATAAAGGGTTGAACAAAAAAAAAAAAAAAAGTTGAGGGGAGTGGGAGATCGTTATTGACACTCAAGTTGACGTCGACATTTTAAAAATAGGCGTGTATGAAAAAAAAAGAAGAGGGAATGAAAAAAATCCAAAGGGTTGTAGCTATAAAACAAAGAAAAAATAAGCCCTATAATTACATAGCCTATATTATTAACATATTGCTAGCAGATGTATTAAAAGATTATTTTTTATTCATTTAAAGAGACTATTTATTTCCGGTATGATTATTTAAATTCATTGAATGAAATTAGGGAATTTTCTTTACTTGGTTATTTTAATTGTTAAAAAAAGTATTGTTACTATTTTCACGACCATACATTCTATAGCAAATTTTAC